>JAULKM010139549.1:0-18440 GCA_032355605.1 Rubia tinctorum
TGCTCCCAAGGTTATGTTTAGCTACTAGAGTTCATACTAATTAACAAAAGAAAATCAAACATGAATTCAAGAAGAAAGTAAGGTAGAAAATGGAAGAAACCTAGGGGTTTTCGCAGCTAAAATCAGAGAGAAAAGTTGTTAAAGAAAGAGAAAAGTGATGAGTATTTATAGTTTAAAAATCCCAAAAAGTAATTCTGGGCAGACGGCCATCGCAACTCACGACACAGGCGTAGCTAATCGCGACAGCCAGAGTACTCTGCCCTCAAGTGACTTCTTCTCTTCGGTCTTCATGTAGTTGTCTCATCTTCCATCCTTAAGGTCTTCAAAATTCTTCATGGTATTCCAAATGGAGTCTTAAAGGTCTTAAAATTTTCAACAATTACCTCGTCTCACGAAATTCTTATTACAAGTGACAAAAGTGATAAAGTCGCTCTTAACTCTAGTAATAGAATTTCAAGGTAAAATAGATTATCCAAAACATAAAAAACTACCAAAATGAATACAAAAGATCCCAAAATAACTATATAAAACGGACACACCACGTTATCGGATACAACTAAAGTTATTCATGGTCAAACATGCCTTGAAAAAATGTCAAAAAAAAAAGTGAGACATAAACAAGGGACCAGAGGGAGTAACATAAACCTTTTTTTTTATAAAAAAAAAATCTATAAGCACCATTATTATTACCGGTGTCATTCCTTAACATACAGGTGCTAAATATTTTTCCACAAAAATTTTACCTGCCAAAATTACTATTCCGGTCATAGGCACTGATATTAGCACAGGTACATGTCATGCATCCAAAACCGGTTCTGGAAAATATTAAATTCAAATATTTTTTCTTCAAAGGCACCGATATCTTGCACCGGTATTCCGGTGCTGAATTTATTCATATGCACCGATTTTTTGTGTACCGGTGCTGAATTTATTATAGGCACCGGTATTTTGATTTTGTAGCACCAGTATCACTGATATATCAATGCACATATACCTGTTTTCCTGTAGTGTTACAACTTCATTGGACTTTTAACTTTTAATGGTACAAACAGTTAGTCCAGTTGACATATAATTTAGATATCTTTGGAATAGGTTAGTTATTATATGAGACTAGTTAAGTTGACATATAATTACATTCGTTGTAATCATTAATCATTTTCCTAACATTTATGAATGATTAAGTTTTTATGAAAAAAGGCACTTTTCTCTACACCTGAATTGAAGTAAACCAAGGAAAAGGATAATAGTCATAATAGAACTAAACTAAATTAAAATAACTTATTAATTTAAAATGAATTATAACTGAATTGAATTAAATGAAAGAGAATGTGAGTTTAATTCCAATCGTTCAAATTCTTTCTGGAAATCTAAAATATAAAATAGTTGATCGAAGTGATATGTTACCAAGGAGGGAGATATGATCGAAGAAAGTGAATTTTTATAATTTACTTCTAAAGGCAAAAGGATAATTTAGAAAATTCATATAAATAGTAAAAGAATAAAAAAAATTAGGAATTCTAAAGTGCTTAGTCAGCTAAGATTGTGTTTGATAGAGGTTATAAGTATTTTACTTATAAACTAAGCACCCTTTATATCTGGCAAACTTTTAAAAATCTGCTTCTTTTAAAAACATAAACTACTTTTGAGTAAAAAAGCAGAAACTGCTCTCCAATGCTTTATGGGAAAGTCTCATGAAATATGGCATATCCACAAATTTTTGAATGTGAATATATATATAGGGCAAATTATTTTGGAGACCCCTGAACTCCCTCCATCGTTCACCTTTCGCGCCCCCATTTTTAACACTTTTGGCCCCTCAACTAGTAAAACTGTTGAGTCATGACCTTTCCGTCCTGTCAAAAAGTTAATTTTGAAGTTTTGACTGTTACCTGCTGATTTTTTAAATAAAATTGAGGGTAAAAATGACTTTTCATCTTTTTATTTAGAAATTCAACCCCGTCCATCCTTTTTTTATTACAAATCTAATCCCTATCTTTTTTTAAAAAATTATGAATTCAGCCCCTCTCCATTCTTTTTTTATTACAATCCAATCTCTATCATTCTTATTTACAATCTGATCCTTTCACTTTTATTTGCAATTCATCCCACCCCTCCTTCTACTTCCATCGACAGTCGTGAAACCTAAATGGCGGAAACCCCATGGAAAATTCCCGCCGTCAATATTCCCACCCCCGGTCACCCGCACCACCATCCCAATCAAGCCCCGCCACTCGCCATCTCGACTTCTATTGACGGCGGCTTCCATCTACGAATTCCCGCCTTCGATCTTCCCACCCCCGGTCAGAGCATCTCCAATGGTTTACTCTATTTTTCAGTTGTTACAATAATTTTTTACAGTTGCTACAACATATATGCTCCAATGGTACACCCTATATTTTCTTTTTATAAATATATATTTTTTGTAAATTTTTATTTTATTATTTTATTAATCTTTAATCATATTTTGTACCTTGAATTAATATTACATTAAATTTTAAATAAATTTATCGATAAATTTAAATGTAGAGGTAGAGTGATATTATAGATAGAAAATAGTTTTGTTGAGATTAAACATTATAATATTAAAAGTTAATTAAAATAATTAAATAGTCAATATACGGAAATATTTATTAAATACTAATAATATATAGGCTCCAAACATAAGAGGCAGTAAATAAAAAATAGAATTAAAATGAAAATTATTCAGTTAGGGTTTAAATAAATATTATTATTTACTAATACATTTTTATTATTATTGTTATTTCATTTCCTAATATATTATGATTCTACTAATTAACTTTTTATTATTCATATAATTAATTATAAGTAATAAAAATAATATTATAAAAATATATTAATATTAAAAAATCTGAATACAAACATTAAATTGCAAAAGAAAATGAAACCACGGATGAAGAGAGGCAAAACCAAACAAAAAACTAAAAAAGAAACCCTTTTGCGTAGCTACAGTATCTTCTAAAACAAGCGGGTACTATTCCTCCTCTAAATTCTATGCGTAAAGATGAAGTGTCATAGGAGTAGAATTTTTTTATCTTTTCCCTCTCCAAACGCAAAGGTTCAAGACCATTGGAGTTGCCTTCACCCGCACTATCCAGCCAAGCCCCCACCACTCGCCACCTTGACTTCCATCGACGACAACTTCTCTCTACAAATTCTCTCCGTCGATCTTCCCACCCCCGGTCACCCACACCACCGTCCCAACCAAGACCCCTGCACTCGCCACCTCGACTTCACCTCGAAGAAACCCTAGCCCAGCCCAAACCATATTACCGTCGTTCGTCCCGCCACAAGCCTATCACCGTCCCACCCCTTCTATCGCCGGCGCAAATCGATTTAGAGTTTTTCGACGACGAGCCAACCATCGTCTCATTCGTTCATCCTAACGCCTCTCACTGGCATCCTCTCCACCACCATCATGCGCATTTATTCCGCCGTCGAGATTTCAACATTGACCTCTGCCGCCGCGTGCTCGGTACACTGGAGAAGATGATGTCATAAGATAAAGAATGGAAAAATATAAAATAAAAAAGGAAAAGGGGAATGGGGAATGGGGAATGGAAAAAATAAAAGGAAATTTTAATAATTAAAAAATAAAAAAGAAAAGGACAAGGAAAAAAGAAAGGAAAATTTTATAATGACTGTTTTGCCCTTAAAATTAAGGTTTTTGACTGGACGAAAGGGCCATGATTCAGCAATTCTGTTAGTTGAGGGGCCAAAAGGGTTCAAAAAAATCGAGGGGCAAAAGGTGAACGATGGTGATAGTTCAGGGGCTCCTGAAGTCGTTTGCCTCTAAAAAATATATAATATATAAAAAATACATTTTAATTTTTTTATTTAGTACTCCCTCTGTCCTAGCATAACATGCACAGTTTCTATTTTAGTCTGCCCCACCATAAGCTACACAATTTTTAAATTTAGAAACTTTACAATAAATTTTGATAGAAAAAAACATTACCCTTAATAAAAACAAAAAATTAACAAATGCTACATAAATTAATTTTGGGTTTGGACCAAAATCAAAACCTTAAAACTATAGATTAATGCGGCATAAAACTTGTGCTGCTATACTTAAGCAAATCGAAAAACTCAAAATTTCAAACCCTCGATTCCCTCTGCTCTATTTTTTATCTGCACCACCGCCACTGCCATCGCCACCGCCACCTTCCCTTTGGCTTCACTGCCGCCCCAACCATCTCTCTCACTCCTACCACCCGCGATCTTCCTCTCCAAATGCCCGGTGCTCTCGAGTGTTGGCACCTGATTTATTGCAAGCAACACCACCACCACCGATGTCGCACTATTACAACCAACTTAATCGCTGTCCACTAAGTGACCACCACCAAAACGACGGGAGGAGGTGAGAAAGCTGAAGGGAAGAGGCAAGGGCGACAATGACAGGAGGCAAGGACGACAAATGTGATGATTGAATTTGTTCAAATTTGTAATCGGTAAAGTGGGTTTATGAATTTATTGTAATTTTGATTGCAATTTGTAATTGGTATATTGTGAGTATTGTAAATTTGTTATGTTGCTGATTATTGTGGCTGCTGATTGTTAAGTGGCGGTGGTGGGTGGTGGTATTGGGTGTTGGTGAAGGCAAGAGGGCAATGTAGTCTTTTTTCACAATCTAAAATTTTGAGACAAACTCCCTCTTGCTGCAACTTATATTGGGACGGAGAGAGTATGTAATTTAACAAATGCAATGTATAAGTGAAAAAAATACATATTATCCATAACTTAAGGATAGATCATCTGCAGGAGAGCTCATCTTTAAAATAAACCAGCTTTATTTATAAGCACACCTTTACCAAATACACCCTTTAATATCAACATATAACAAAAGTATCCCTTACCAAACATTTTGGTTGTACGGGTATTATTTTGAACCATTTTATAGTTAGGTACCTTTATTATAAAAAAATAATTAAAATGAGTATTAGTTTTACAATTCAATCTTTATAATTTAAATTTTACTTATATAAAAATAATAATAGGTAAATTTTAATCGTTATATAAATAATAGATGTATAAAGAGTCAGGCGAGACGCATGTGAAATGGTATCCACGTCTTACCCATTATCCATGTCTCATTCCCATCAAAACTCAAACACATCTCCATCATATTGTACATATTTAGATAAAAATTTGTCTCCTTACATCACATTCTATACATATTTTCATGTGGCTTGCCAATATGTACACACAAAGTATTTTTCCTTAAATTGCACAATATAAATTTACGATTGCGAAAATGATTTATTTTTAGTAATTTTCATGTTTATTTATGGTCAATTATAACCTTATTATTTCTTGGCTTATAATTGAGGAGAATAAATTATTATTAACTCATGGAGCTATGCGGCTATAAGAGTGCAGAGCGGAAGAATTCAGAATTGTTGCCATGAAGCATGTTCATTGTTGGTGCCTTGGTGGGGAGAACCGTCCAGCTGGTATACAGTAGTAACAGTACCATATGTTCCGTTGTTATAATTGGATATTACCAAGTACTTTATTATTTATTTGTTTTTAATAAACCAAGTCCTTCACTATTAATTTCTTGAGTTTTTCTCTCTTCGTTTATGCCGTCAAATATTGAAAGCTAAATCGTGTAAAACCAATCATTTTTATAGTTTAGCCAAGAAATCACAATTTGGGTCGGGACAACTGACTCTCCCCGATCCGTAGATCAACATGAACACCCCTATGAAGCATGTTTCACCTAAGTGATTTCTCGCTATGTACCCTGTTGCAGGCGTGTTCATGGCAGGATATGAAGCATCAACATTAAGCTTAAAGCCTACATCAGTGGTTTATCACTGTTGAGGGTGGAGCAACACTTGATTTTTAAGTGTGTCTATGAATGTTTTTGATGGATGTCTAGATTTTAATTTTTGAGTTGGCGTCCATATTTTTTAAAACATCACGCATTGGAGCCATTATTGACTCTAGCGTATTTATCGATTTGTAATATTATCATCACATTGTTAATTTTAAGCTCAATCTTAACTGAAATAAATTGAATTAAACTAAATTAAATTAAATGAACTAAATGAACATAAATAAATTTAATATTATTTCAATTGTTTTAAAAGAACAATATCTCCATCTTAACTACAGTTGGGCACTGTTCAATTTAAATTTAATTTATTTCAACTCCAATAAATTCATTTCAATTTCAATAAACTCAACTCAATTCCAATAAAATATGTTCAGCTATGCTCAACTCCAATAAATTAGCTCCGCTACTTTCAACTATTTTCAGTTCATTTTAATTCAAATTGTTCCAAAACTTATTTTAAATATTAAGCTTTATTAAATGTTATTTATAAAGGAATTTAAGAAATATTATATTTATTGTGATTATAAAAAGCATACAAATTATATTTCTTTCATTTATTTCAAAGGTATATCAATTTTGTAGTGTTCAGTTCATTTGAATTCAGTTCAATTCAATTCAACTAAACTAAACTAATTTGATAAAAGGTTCTGGTTTAGGCCTATTATTAAAAGAAATTCACTATGTAGTTCAATTCAGTCGATTCCTTCCAGTTCTATTAGTTCAATTTGATTCAGTTTAGTTCAATTCAACAAATTTAATGAAAAACATACATGTTATGAATGTTTAATTTATTTCAATTAATTAATTCCTTTCATCTTATTTCAATTTTGTTGAATTTGATTTATTTAAGTTTAGTTGAATTTAGTTTTATTCAGAATAGTTCAGTTTAACTAATTTCATGAAACCATACATATTATCAATGTTTAATTTTAGTTCAATTAATCCATTTCCTCTCATCTTATTTCAATTTTTTTATGAGTTCAACTAGTTTAATGAAGAGCATACATATTATAAAATGTTTAATTATAGTTCAAATAAGTCATATCCTTTCATCTTATTTCAATTATATTGAATATAGTTTAGTTTAGTTGAATTTAGTTCAGTTTAGTTCAGCTCAATTCATCTAATTATAATGCACTTCATTTATCTCACCTTATCACAATCTAATTTATTTAATCCATTTTAATTGAAATCAATTCATTTCAGTTGAATTGTGTTTAATTGAATTAAGTTTTATTAAGACTTATTATAAATATTTGACATTTTATTTTATTTTAGTAAAATTCAATTTAATTTGTTTAAATTTAGGTTACTTTAGCATTTTATTTTATTTTATTTAAATAATATTTAGTTCAATATATTTATATTTATTTAAGTTTTGTTCAATTCAGTTTATTTCAATGCCAATAAATTCAGCTTAGCTCTAATAAATTCAGTTTAGCTCTAATAAACTCAGATCATCTCATCTCAACTCAACTTCGATAAAATCAGTTCAACTCAACTATGTTTCTGCCCAATTGGACTGGGCCTTGCTTAGTTTACTCTTTTAAACCAAAGTGAACTAATTTTGATCATCAAATTACGTTAATATAAAAGTTATCATGTAAAAAATTATTAAAATTATTAAGTCAAATTGAACTAATTTTGATCATTAAATTACTTTAATATATTTAAAAAATTTATTAAATTTATAACATATTAAAATTATCATTTTTATAATTTGTATTATAAAAATAAAAATATTAAATAATTAAATAATCTCAATGACTTTAAAATTTTAACCATATTTCTCGTTTATCAACGAAAACGCTCTCCGCCTCCTCTTTGTAATCCTAAAACCGATGTCACCTTTGTTTTCCCCAAAATTTTTATCCTACCCCAGAATAACTTTCACATTTTATCCCCGAGTAATTATAGTTTCTTAAAACATGGATAATTGATTAATGCTAAAATTATGGATAGTGGATTAGGTTTAATATCAAGTACTCCATACGTTTATTAGTATGAATTACTAGGGATATGCTTTTTATGGTACCCTAAGGACACATTTGTGTTTCCCTCTCTTTCGGTGATTTCTTCAACTGGAAAAGGGGAACCTCAATTTCCTTCAATTTGAGATTATTTCCACAGCCCCAAAGTCATCCTTCTCCGCCAATCTCTCCAACGAAACCTTTAAAGAAAGATGATGCTATACGACTGATTTGTTTTTGAAAAATGACAAGAATGTTGGATTTGAATTTTCTGAACAGGCCAAAGGAAGTAATTGAGTTCCAAAGTAATTTTTTTATTTGAGCATTGTAATCCCCCTCAAATATGATTCTTGGAATAAGTGCTCGGAGGAAAGGTGCGCTTGCAGGCGAAGTGCGCAACTCGCCGACGAGTTTTTGCATTTCTAGTTGCTATAGAACTACTCTATTTTCACCTGAATATGGTAGGTTTGATTGGTTTTGGATCGAGTGATTCGATTGGAATCTGGTTGGTCTTATTGGGTTGGGGTTGACTCAGATCGAGTGGTCCTGTTCGAGTCAATAAATATGGGTATAAATATTAGCAACAATAATTTTAGTTTAGTATTTTTATTCTCATGTATTTTAGTTTAGTTAATTTATATTTCAATTTGTCACAGAGGGTTTTAGATTTTAAAGTAGGGTCATCAAGCGGGTGATTTGGAACAACCCATTATCCAAACCCAACTAACCTTTTATCCAATGAGTCATTATCAAATTAACTCATTCATTAATGAGTCATAATGGGTTGGATCACAAATTAGTTAGGTCATTAAATGGATAACCCGTGGGATAGCTCATATGACCCAATAGGTTAAAATATACTAACCAAATAAGTTATTATCCAATAAGTCATTATGTAATTAACCCAATAAGTTATCATTCAATCTTTTTCCCCTCTATTTTTCTTCCTCTGCCACGAGTTAGTCTATTCAGGTTTCAACCCCGAGTTAGTAGGGATGAGTTTTGAGTTAAGGTTAGTCATATTTAGAACTTTTAATCTGGGTTAGGGTTGTAAATGAGTCTGCCCTACTAGAAAACCCCTTTAAATGCAAGCTCGGATCGTTTGAAGCTCGAGCTCGATTTGAGTTCGATTGAGCAAGTAAATGTTTGGCTTGAAATTTGAATAATATTAATTTTGCCCAAGATCTAACTCAAACCATAATTAATTATATATATATATATATATATTTTTATATACATTATAATATATTATATATAATAAAAGTATATTAAATATATATTATGTTGGTTCGAAGAACTTTATGAATAATATTATTGAGTTTGAGGTTGGCTCGATCTCTGTTAAATCAAATTCGAGTCGAGCTTTGATGGAGTTGTTCGTGAGTTTTTTGCGAACAGATCGGTTCGTTTATACCCCTACCCATAATTTATAGCTTGGTTCATTTAATCCAATTAAATGACTTATATTCAACTGGTGTTTTAGTTTTGACCCAACGGATCACTTTGTTTTGACCCAATGATTCATTTATAACTTTACCAAATAAACTGATATTTTAGCCCACTCATGAGTGTATTTTAATGACCTTGAATTTTATTATTTTTCCTTGTTTCAACAAAAGAAATATTTTTTAAAATAAATTTCATATTTATTGGAGGAGATTTTTCTGGTTTAGTAAAAGATTCTTAAATCTTGTTTAATAAAAGGAAATTTTTTGACCGTTTATTGATTCTTAACTGGATAAAATGAAATCAATTAAGACATGATCGGATATCAATAAAGATGATGAATCGAGAATTTGATCGTTTCTAAAATGATTTATACTATATACTAAAAGAACAACTCTTGGTCAAATGTAACCCTCACACTTAGCCATGTTAGCTTTGCCATGTGTCACTTCCTAATTTATCCACATCACTTTGCCAAGTGTCACCATTAAAGATTACCATGTATAACTATTTAATGTTGTATTTATTCTCCTATATAGCTTCCTTGATTAATGCATTTACAGATGTTATTCCATGCATCCAACTTTCCAATTTTAATTGGCTAATGTGCTCCCTCACAAATGTTTAATATCCACTTTCATATTTACTTTTCTTACTTAATTCATTTCATGTTCATCTTTTAATCCAAATATCAGTAATTTGTTCCGGCTAATCTACTTCCTTACAAATATTTATCTGTAATACCTGCATTATGTTAGACACAATAAGATTTTTCTAAAGAAAAATTGACATGGTAACTAAATTTAACCTATAAATCATGTTTAATACTATATCTAATAATTCAAACTATTCATCCAAATACTAATTTACCATATTATTATATAATCTTTAGTCTTTTGTATAAGATTTATTCGAATAATATGAATATGTAGTATAATTTAGATAGTTTATACCATTATAATTTTTTCTCTGAAAACATGTATTTTGTATTTCCTTTTATTCATTATAAATTTAGTTAAATAATTATTCATTCATTATCAACTAACACTTCTTATTTTTGTCACTATAATTTTTACAAGGTAAAATATTTTATATACAACAGTTAATAATTTTCTACGTGAAAAAGTATTTGTTGAAAAGGATCGAGTCTTTTTCTTTCATTCAATGCATTATAATATTAATTAATACATTTATATATATTTTGCAAAATGTGTAATTCAAATACATATGAAAATAACTTAATACTTATTTAAACTATAAATTATATTATATTTAAATTTTTGTTCAGAATCCGTACATCGGCACGGGGTGCTGTCTAGTTATATATGTTGGGGGAAATTAAATTAGTCGAGATCCAACTTGTGAAAATAATTGTTATCCTATGAAAAGAAATTATCCATGGATCACCCGTAAGCCAACCCAAACTTATCCAACGGGTTACCTCACTACTGCAGGACAGGATTAATAGCACCGGTAAAACACTCCATTTGCACCGGTATTTTGGCCCTCTGAAATACGGGTGCGTAAGTATAGCGGTGTACAATGAGAAGTTATAGGCACCAGTATACTATATTGGTGCTAATATGGTACTTTAGCACTGGTATAAGATATCGGTGCTAATGTAACTTTCCATGGTACACCGCTATACTTACGCACTGGTATTTCAGAGGGCCAAAATATCGATGCAAGTGGGGTGTTTTACAAATGCTATTTCCCCTGGTGATCAATAAAAAAATGAGCACCGGTTTTACTTGTGCTCATTTTAAATTAAAATTGTAGAAATCAAAATATTTATTAGAACACAAAAGATGAACTAAAATATAGAAAAAAACTGTGAATTGAATTCAATGAATACTCAACACTACTAATCAACTAAAGTAGTTAAAACTAACTAGTATAAATCTACGCAAATATAAAAAGTGCTTATAACCAAGGTAGTTACATCGATTAAAAAAGTGAATTGCTTTGTAGCAAGTAGTGTTCGAGAAAGTCGGAGACTTGCTTCTGTCTTGATCTTCATATTCACCCTACTTACTGAAAAGGCCAACACTCCAAATTCATTAAATACTTGCTTGACAAAATTTAAAGGAGTAACACCTTGATATAAAATTAAGAGGAGTTAGTCGAAATCCCCACACGAAAAATACATCCAGACTACAAATAAGAAAAACTTACCGATGAAGAGCATGCCCATGAAGTAATTGAAGCTTCTAAAAATGTTTGAACTCAGATTGATAACAGATGAATCCTACAAATCAGAAACGTTTGAAGCAGTGAAATTCTGAAAAATAATCACACTAAAAAAATACACAAATACAAACAAAGAGAGTTAAGACCAACCTCATTCGCAGCGGAAAACACACAAATCGATGGTGATGAAGACTACACAAGCATATGATGGCAAAAATAAAGCACGGAAGTGAACAACCCATTTGGCCTTGCTTAGCACTTTTCTTAATCTCGGTAATGAGTTTCTTCTCCTGTGTTTGTAGACCTTGCCTCTCCCTCTCCCTCTCTATATCTCAATCTAATGAATCCAGCATGCACTTATTCTCCAGCAAAATCTCTGAAAATTACAACAACAACAACAACAAATACACATAACTGTCATTCAGCAACCAATAATCCCAAATTTGAACCAGGCCTTTTCTAAATTCTCAACACATAAGTAAACCCAATTTTTGAAGGGATCATGTGCGAGGGTATCACGGCAATAAAAATCTAAACTTGAAGGAGTTTTTCTCTTGTCGAAAAGGAGAATTATAGTAATGGATGACGCAACTCCTGCTTCAGCATCACTTGACCCTCCACCGCACTCTAATCTGGCCTTATGAATTATTGGATCAAATTCAAGTGTGTGAATGAAGAAAATGGAAAAGAATAGCCAATCCAAAGAGAGCATAAAGCAGAGCAAATGTTCCAAACATAAACCGTAAACAAATCGATTTACCAAGTAGAAAAATACAAAGCTTGAATTATCCTAATTAGATCTCCAAGAACATGATATGAATCTACAGTACCTTGTAATAAGTAGTGTCATCTTCTTCAACTACCCCCTTACAAAACTCGTACTTCACATTCTACAACCACATTGCAATGAAACAATTTCTAACTTAATCTCAACAAATTCTCAAACCGGTAATCAAAAAAATCCATCAGAATAAAATGGAAAAAATCACGGCTCACCAAAGTTTGATTGAAATGAGCAGAGGAAGTTGTGAGAATGTGGTCCACTTGGGCTTAGATGATGTTAATTTCTTCATTTACGGTCCCTCGATCGTCCTCCAAGCAAGTAAAACCCGCTGCACAACGTAATCAATCCACGGTAGAAAGAAATCTTCAATTCGAGGGTTTTAAATTTCTTCTCAAAATCATGTGTCGTAGCGGAGGTTTCAGTTCTGGTGGTGATGAGGCATCGTCAAATGTCGCCATGGTGGCTAAGGATGAAGAAGGTGGAGGTCATCGGGGATGGCGGTCGTCGAGATGGAGGTCGTCGGGGGCATGGTTGTGGAGGCGGAGAGAGTGTACTACAGTGGAGAGTGGGAGGAATGATGAGGTGGGAATAGACTAAAGGTTTCAGGTTTTATACATATAGCAATAAGTTTTAATGGTTGAGATTAAATCAACAAAATAAATGAATGGTTTAGATCAAACAAAGTTGGCCTTTTTCTTTCTTTCTTTAAAGTACCTAGCACCGGTATTAATTGGACAATATCGATGCATGTGTATATGAAAAGCAGCTGCTTAGGGATGCTTTAAATGACTTTTTTTTTCCTTTCATTTTGGAACCCGAGAGCAAACCCGCGAGATTTTTTCTAAGTACCTAGCACCAGTATGAATTGGACTATACTGGTGCCTATGTATATGAAAAGTAGTTGCTTAGGGCTAGTTTAAATGGTTTTTTCTTTCTTTTTGGAACCCGAGAGTAAACCCACAAAATTTTTTTCTAAGTAACAAATACCGGTGCTAACTCCATTATTTCAAAAAATTTAATCAATCCCTCCAAAATTTTGAAATTCATTTTCCCGCCATAACTTGGAGGCGGCGAATAAAAAAATTGATGATACCAATACACAATTAAATAAGAGAATATTGTGTGTTCAAAATTTGGGCTACAATGGGTGAACGGAAGCGCGTCTAACATATTTATAGAATGTTATGCTATGCCCCAAAAATTCATTACGACATTATTCTTCTCTAAAAAACACGGGTTTTATTATTCATGCATAAATATAAAAATAAAAAATAAATAAAAAATTTGGTGAAATGTTGGAAAGCGCTAATACATGTTCTAGAGTAATTTAGAGTTGATTACTTGGAAGTAAGAAAGGGAAATCGTAAAGAATTACCAATATGTTCTTGTGCCCGATTGTTGATAAATATTCTTGACGGACTTGAAAAATATAATGGGGGTATATATGGTAGTATCACGTTCGAGCGGATTTGAATTTTGGGTTACGAATAAAGTTTTTAGTTTTTGCACTTAGGTCCCTCCAAGAAAGTTGGAGTTGTCGAATAACAAAATTGGTGATACAAAAATGCAGTTCAATAATATATGATTGCGAATTTGCCATTTGGGCATGTATGGATGAATGAAATGGTCTCTAAAGTCAACAATGATTACTTTTACACAGTCTTGAAAAATTACACTATGGGCTCTAAATTGTGTTACCCTTTCATCTATTGCTCCAAGATATATGATTTTTGTTATTCTTGCCAAAATATAGAAATGAGAAAAGTGCATTTTTAACCCTATATTTTGGGCGAAAGTGCAGAAATGACCCTATAAAATCTGAAAGTGCAAAAATATCTCCGGAAATCGTTGACCAAATAGTCAACAATTATTTTGGCCGAAAATCAATAAAATGACTATTATACCCCTGATTTAAAAAATTCATAATAGAAAATAGAAAAAGACAAAAATAGCCTCCCCTCTTGTTAACCTTTCTCCTTTCTTTTTCCCATTTTTCGTTATTCTCATTCTTTCCCCCGCCGAAACCCTTTCTCGTTCTTCCAATGCCGTTGATTCCTCGTCGCCAGCGATTTCTCGTCCCCTGTTCTTCTTACTCTCCATCACTCCGGCTGGGTGAGCTTCGCTATTCTTTCTCTTTCAGTATAGCTTCTGTTGTTATTGAGCTTCACCTTTGATGGTTGAGATGGGTGGCGGGGGAGAGGAGGAGCAGCGGAGAAGAGAAGGAGCGGCAGGGGGCTTAGGTTGGGATGACTAGCGGGGGGCTTGGGTTGGGTTGACAGGCGGGGCAGGGGAGGAGCGTCGGGAGAAGAGGGATAAGGTTGAGATTGGTGACAGGTGAGAGGAGGAACGACGGAGGCTAGGGTTTCCGACGCGGGGGGCTGAAGGGTGGTGGTGGTTCAAGGCTTAGATCGGAGCAGGTGGGGTTGTGACGGACAGTGGATAGGTGATGCTGAGTGGTGTTGGGTTTATCAATCTGTCGCTGACGCCACCCGCTGGAAACCCTAGGGTTTCAGCATGGTGGTGGACTTATATTACGCGGTGGTGGGCTTTTAGGCGGTGGTGGTAGGGGGATTTTAAGCGGTGGTAGGGGGATTTTAAGCGATGGTAGGGAGTTGTTACGCGGTGAAGGCTGAGCGGGTAGGGTTCAGTGGTGGTGGCGAGATGGCTAGAGAGAGGTGAAGGTAGGGTAAGTTGGGGAGTGGGGAAGTGGCGGGAGGGAGGTGGTGCGGCGGAGAAGAGTAGTTGGGGCTAGAGATGACTCACAACGGAGAGGTGAGGGTAGAGCTAGGATTGAGCGGTGGCGGGGGAGATGTGGGGAGGCGGCGATGGCATGGCAAGTTTCGACGGAGGTGGCGGCGAGGGGTTCTGAGGTGGCGGCGAGGGGTTCTGAGGTGGTGGCAGATCTGGGCGGAGGGATTAGTGCAGAGGTGGTGGCACGGGGGTCTTAGGTGGTGGCGCGGTGTCGGATCTGGTGGCGCGGCAGAGCTGGTGATGGCTCAGGTTTAGGGTGTTTGAAGAGGTTTAGGGTGTGAAGTTGGAGAAGAAGAGGCTGGTGGGTATAATGGTCATTAGATATTTAGTTATAGGTTTAGGGGGTATTTTTGTCTTTTCACTTTGGGTCAATGTCTGAATTGCATCAGTCATTTCCTGAATAGTGTAAATTTGGTAAAACTGCACATTTTAACAATCTTATAGGGTCATTTTTACACTTTTCCCTATAGAAATATTAAATAAATCAATTTTTTGGTGAAATGTTGGAAAGCACTAGTACATGTTCTAGAGTAATTTAGAGTTGGTTGCTTAGAATTGCATTTAATGTAGTTTTAGCACCGGTATATTATCCCCGATACTGGTGCTAGCTATTTTTGCACTAAATTTTACCCCCCAAAATTACTATTTCAGGTCATAGGCACCGGCACATGTCATTTATTCCTATACCAATGCTGAAAAATTACCCATCCAAACACATTTTCTTCTTGGGCACAGATAATCTGAGAATAAGTGTTGGGTTTATTCATATGCACCGGTATTTTGATTTATTGTCCCTCTTACAAGTGCATATGTTATCTATAGCACCGGTATTACCCTGTCAACAATTAATATCGGTGCCTATGTATCTATTTTCTACTAGTGTAAGGCGGAATGTCAATATATGAAGGATAAATGTTGTTCAAAATAAGACCATTTACAATGTTAGTGTTTTCACCAACGGTCAAATGACAAATATTTTCACTAAAAGTTTAATTTAACGTTAATTTTATCGAATTGTTTTCATGTTAGGTATTTGTAATCCACGTGCTCTAACTTAGGGCAGGGGATTAACAAACTATTGTATAACCTTCATTTATCCGTAGATGACACCATAACTTTAAACATTTGAATTTGAGTTAATGAACTAATTGAATGAAATTGAATATAAAATGTACAAAGCGGAATGAGTGGTGTAAAATGCTTCCATATTCCTCTCTCGTTAAGCTACTACTAGAAGAAAGAAGCTGGTACTTTCTTTTTCGTATTAATTGTTAGACTTGGGATTGTCCCGTCTATACGTTTCTAATCTTTTTATGGTGGCAATGTGGCATCGATTAGTTTTCGGGTTTTGTCAAATTTATGAACTTTCTTTGTTATACATATGGCCCTCTTCCTCCTTCCTAGCAATGTGCGATCTTTATAGTGAACACGTTTAAAAGGATTCGTGGAGGAGATAATGCAATCATGTTTATTTCGAAATAACAAATTCAAAATTATTTACTCCCCACCTCCAATTTCAAACTGCAATTTAACTATTCATTCAATAAAAACTTATTAACTTTGACCATTAAATTGAATTGATATATAAGTATAAATACTATTATGTGATACTTTCTTAGATTCCATTTAATGTATATTTTAAAATATCATATTTTCATGAATTTTCAGCATCCTTAATGAAAAATATTAAATATCAAACATTTTTCAAGTCTACTGTTGAAAGTCAAAGTATGTAATTTGAAATGAAATTAAAGAGTATATATTTTTCTGAACAAAGATTTTAGTGAGACGGTCTCATGCAATTTTATGGGGAGACGAAGTGCATAAATATATACAATTATCTTAGGATGTGAGATGGTATAAGGTATTTCCTCTGTCTCAACCGAATCTGTACTCTTTTCTTTTTTTGTATGTCTCAGGAAAATTTGCACACTTTTCTCTTAAGAAAATATTCAACATTCAATAAGGCATGATTACTCCTATGAAATTAAAGTTTTACAAAAAAATCTCAAACCCTAAATTTCCTCCAACACTCCCCCACAAGTTTGCACCCCCACCCACCAGACTCACCACCATTGGAGAGAGGCGGATCTGAGAAGGGTTTTGAGAGAGGGGAAGGTGGAGGCAGAGAGAGCTTTCTCCTGACCACGCCGTCAGGATCTTCTCATAGTCAAGCTTCAACGACAGTAGCTGATTCTGATTTCCCTTCCAACGCGTCGCCACTTTGCCCTCGGTGGCAGAGCTACTTACTTCCTAGTCATCTCGTCGCTCCACCACCTTCGAGTACTGCACCCACCACTCCTCACTCGCCTCCCGCTCCTTATTCCTCAACGTCATATACACCAGTGCCACCTCTTGACACTTGTCGTACGTCAGCGAGTTCGACGATGGTGATATCGTACCACTGCTCACGTCATTGTTCTTGTCGTCCGACGGCGGTGAGGCCTTGTCAAGGAAGCCCGTGAGGGTGGACGTGTTGTCGTCCTTGGCGGAGAGCATGTACGTTGGGTTCTCGTTGTGGGCTTCTTCGGATGAGGGCACTTCGGTACTTTACGGATCTGGCCAGGGGTTTTGAGAGAGGGGAAGGCGGGGTGGAGGCTGTGGAGGCTGCGGAGGGGGAGGCGGTGGGGGCAGAGAAAGGGGAGGATGGAGAAGGGGAGGCAGACACGGCAGGGGAAGGGAAGGATGGGCAGAACATGTGGGTTGAAGACATGGGCAAAGAAGTCCTTTCACATGATTAAAAATTGAAAAATGAATTTCTCTCTTTGCAGGTTCCCCTGGGACAAGTGGAGTACTTTTTGTAATTTTTATAACTTTACTTAATCCTTTCTCTCACCATATGTTATGGTGAGATGGGCTTATATGAGTCTCTGTCTCTTTTTTAGAGTTATGATTAAAAACTTAAAGCAAGAAAGGGTGATGGATATTGAGTAGGTCTTGATATGTGGCATGTCCATAAGTTATGGACAGGTCATTATATTTTTTAACGTATACACTGCATTTGTTAAATTACATGCTAAATTTAAACATTCTAAAATGTCCTTTTTATATTGTGTTTTTTATATTTTCACATCTAAAATGTCCTTTTTATATAATTTTTTATATTTTCACATCCAAGTACACTTTATTACTTGTTAACGTATATAATACAATATTTAACTTTAAAATAAATTTTAAATTTTAAAGTAAGAAAAGTTAGGTAGTTTGTCCATAAATTTATAGACATAGCACTTTTTCTAAAACTTTGTCAAGAAACTTATAGCCCACGTTGTTAATATACATGCTATTCTACCCTAGTCTTTTGTTTGTTTCTTTAAGAAGCAAGTCCTGGAATTATGTTTACAAATTACATCATAAAAAAAGGTATTGCTATATCACGCCCTGTATTTTACTGTATACGCCCTGTATTTATACGTATTGAATACATAATGTATTTAAA
>JAULKM010139559.1:0-18439 GCA_032355605.1 Rubia tinctorum
TCTCTGTGGACGACCCCGACTTGCCAAACTATCTACTTAATTGTATTTAGTGAGCATATTGGGCTTAAAAATAGTATCTTTGAGAGGTACGACGATGACCTCCCATTTGTTAAGGTGGATTCCTTAATATTCCCCGCAGATTTTTATGTCCTTGACATGGAGCATGATAAACATGCCGCCCCAATATTTTTGGGGAGGCAACTTTTGGAAACTTCAAGGATGGTGATTGATGTGCATAATGGTACACTCACCATGAAAATTGATGGGATTAAATTAGAGCTTAACATAAATGACTTTATGAATTATCTTAGTGAAGAATATGCTTGTCATGCTATAGATGTTATTGAAGATGTTATGCAAGATAATTTTAAATTAAATTGTGATGATTCTTTGTTAGTTGCTTTGGAATGTGATAGTCATGATGCATACAATGTATATTCCATGAGCACTAACTTGAAGGAAAGCTTTGATGTCTTGAATAAGCTTGATAATATGAGATTCAACCGAAACTCCTCCCATTACTTTTGAAAGTCCAGTGATTGAGCTAAAACTTTTTCCAAGTGACATAAATTATGCATTTCTTGGGGAAGGAGATACACTACTGGTTATCATTTCAAGTAAGCTCACCCAAGAGCAAGAGGACAAGTTAATGGCGGTGTTGCGGGAAAACAAGGGAACAATTGGATGGACCATTGCCAACATCAAAGGTATAAGTCCATCCACTTTCATGCACCGAATCTTATTAGAAGATGATACAAAACCCTTGTGAAAACCCCAACATCATTTAAATCCACCTATGATGGAGGTGGTCAAGGTGGAGATCCTCAAATTTCTTTAAGCAAGGATGATTTATCCGATTTCGTATAGCAAGTGGGTGAGCCAACCCAAGCTGTGCCAAAGAAAAGTTGGGTGGCGTTAGTTAAGAATGAAAAGGTGAAATAGTGCCCACTCATGTCCAAAACAGGTAGCGTGTTTGCATTGACTTCTGAAGGCTAAATGCGGTAACCCAGAAAGATCACTTCTCTTTACTTTTCATTGATCAAATGCTAGAGAGGCTTGCAAATCATCCAGACTATTTCTTGTTGGATGGGTACTCGGGTTATTTTCAATTGGCCATTGCTCCAGAGGACCAAGAGAAAACAACATTCATGTGCCCCTTTGGTATATTTTCTTACTGGCGCATGCCTTTTCGGTTATGTAATGCTCCGCCACTTTCCAACGGTGTATGGTAAGCATTTTCTCGCATTTTTTTGAAAATTTTGTTGAAGTGTTCATAAATGAAATTTATTTAGAAAATTTAGCACAAGTCCTTAAGCATTGCATTGATACTAATCTAGCGTTAAATTCTGAGAAATGTCATTTTATGGTAGAACAGGGCATTGTCTTAGGCAATATTTTCTTCTCTAAGGGTATTGAGGTAGACAAGGCAAAGTTAGACACAATCCAAACTTTTCCTTATCCTACTAATGTGCATGAATTGCACTCTTTTCTTAATCACGCAGGACTCTATCACCGGTTAATCAAAGATTTTTAAAAGATTGCATCTCCTTTGTGCAAGTTGTGGCAAAAGTAGGTGGAATTTGTGGTGGACAAGGGTTGTAAAAGGTCCATCAATTCATTGAATAAAGGTTAGTTTTGTACCCTATCATTCAACCCCCGGATTGGTTCATGCCTTTTGAAATCATGTGCGAAGTAAGTTATTACGCCGTTAGAGCAGTACTTGGTCAAAGGGTGGGGAGAGTGCCTCACGCCATATACTATGCATCCATGACTCTCAACAAGGCCCAAAGGAACTACTCCAGCACAGAAAAAGAATTGCTAGCGGTGGTATTTTTCGTTAGAATTTTTTTATCTTATTTGCTTGGTACCAAATTTATTGTGTACACTGACCATGCAGCGCTACGTCACTTGATGACAAAGAAAGAGGTCAAGCTGATATTGATTAGATGGATCTTTCTTTTGAGCTAGTTTGATTTGGAGGTAAGAGATACGAAAGTCAAGGAGAATCTTGTAGATGATTAATTGAGCTGGTTGGTTCCATGCCAAGAAGTTTAGGCAAAGTTACCAATGAAAGAGCAAATACGAGAAGAGTTCCCCGATGAACAATTTTTCGCAATCGGGAACCTCCAATCGTGGTATGCCAAAATTGTGAATTCCCTTGTCTCCGGTAAATTTCCTCCCCATTTTTCTAAAGATAGAAAAAGATAAGCGAAGGAGCGATGCAAAATTTTATGTGTGGGATGATCCCTTTTTGTGGAAACATTGTGTGTATCAAGTTGTTAGGATGTGTATCCCCTATAATGAAGTGCATTCAATTCATGCCTTTTTTCATTCTTATGCATGTGGAGGTCATTTTGGAGAAAAGAGGACCACTATAAAGGTCCTAGAAAGTGGTTTTTATTGGCCTATATTTAATAAACATTTAAACATGTTTTTGTAAATCTTGTGATTAATGTCAAAGAGTAGGAAATATCTCTTCTAGGAATGAAATGTGTCAAAAGCCTATTTTATATTGTGAAATATTTGATGTTTGGGGCATTGATTTTATGGGACATTTTCCGAATTATCATAGCTTTACATACATCCGAATTATCATAGCTTTACATACATACTTCTTGTCGTTGATTATGTGTCAAAGTGGGTTGAAGTAAAACCCACTAGAGCTGATGATTCCAAAGTGGTTACAGATTTCTTGAAATATAAAATCTTCTCTAGGATTGGGGTCCCTCGTGGCTTGATTAGTGACTTTGGCACCAATTTTTTCAATAAGAAAATAGAGGCATTTTTTATTAAGTATGGAGTCACACACAAGACCTCCACTTCCTATCACCCACAAACCAATGGCCAAGCCAAAGTTTCCAATAGGGAAATCAAGTCCATCCTTCAAAAAATGGTTAACCCTAACCGAAAAGATCAGAGTCTTGGTTGAATGATTCCTTGTGGGCATATAGGACGGCTTACAAGATAGAAATCGGTATGTCACCATACTGGTTGATCTTTTGAAAGTAATGCAATTTACCGGTGGAAGTAGGGCACAAGGCTTATTGGGCGGTCAAGAACTTCAACCTTGATATACATGAGGCCGGTTTGCATAGGAAGCTACAATTTCGATAAATGGAGGAGATGTGAAGGAAATCCTATGATAATTCCAAAATCTAAAAGTAGAAGACAAATGCTTGGCATGAAAATATGATCAATAGGAATGAGTTTGACATGGGTGAAAAGGTCCTCCTATTTTATTCCCGCATTCGCCTATTTCTCGGTAAGTTGAGGTCGCAGTGGATTGGCCCTTTTGAAGTAGTAAAGGTATTCCCACATAGTGCAATGGAAATCTTGGATTGAACTAAGTCTTATTCCATCAAGGTTAATGGACAGCGTTTGAAACCTTACCATGAGAGTTTTGGGCCGAAAAAAGGAGAAGATGTTGATCTTCTTGATCCGGTTTTCCAGTAATCCCAAGAAGAGAGGTAAATCATGCCGACAATGTTAAATAACAAGAAGAGAGGTAAATCATGCCGACAACGTTAAATAACAAGAAGAGAGGTAAATCATGCCGACAACGTTAAATAAACTTGGTTTTATCATCCAGGTCATCATTCGTGACTTTCCATTGATGTTGTTTCAATTTGAGTTTTTGTCGTTGTTTTCATTATTTTGGCCTTGTTATTTCCACAGGTGTGTTTTCCATGATTTTGTAGAAAATTGAAGAGCATGACACTAGATGAATGGATGCATAAAAGCATGAAGAAAAGGGAGAAAAGCATGGATATTTGGTAAATTTGAAAACAATTCTAAGTACTAGGAAGGCTTGCTTGTCGCGAGTAACGATGAACGGGTAATTTCTACCCTCCCATGTCCATCTTATTCATGACTAGCGATAGATGCATCACGAGTCACAACTAAATCAGGAATGTTTTGAAAAATTGTGAACTCCCAGCTTCTGTATTCGCGACTCCCAAAAGATTTATCACGAGTAGCAACTGGGGGTCGCGAGTCACGACACTTTTGTCACACGTCGCGACCAAATCAAAAATATTTCTCTGAATTTTAAGCTCCCTGGTCCAGTATTTGTGAGTCGCTCGTCGCGATGAAATCAAAAAGATTTCTAAGATTTTTGAACTTCCAGATCTAGTATTCACTAGTTTCGAACACCCATTCGAGATCACAGACCTTTTAATTCTTGGTCACAAGTCTCGACCAAGGCCTCGCCAGTCACGAAGCCTGTTCAGAGCGGTTCTTAGAAGGATAAAAACCGTCGTTCTTCCTTCATTTCCATTGCAACATTCCGCCTTCCTCCACCCTGAACCGTTGCTTCTTCCAGTTTTCTTGCCAAAATCCATCCATTCCTTAGCCGAAAACCACTCTCCCAACAATTCCCGATAATTTTTTCGAATCCACAATCACCAAAATCAGTCCGAATTTGAAAAAAAATCATAAACCATAGGTTTTGGGAATAATTGATTTCTCTTTGATTGAAGCTAAGAATTTTTGTAAGCTTGTTTCCCTCATCCTCCAACACTCTTATTTGGTATGATTCCTCATTTTTCTCATGTTTTCTTTGTGATTGGTATGTAGATTGAGGAATTGTGAAATTTGTGTAGTTTTCTTAATTTAGGAGAATTGGGAATATTGTGTGTTATTCTTTGTGATTAGTACATGATTTTGGATTGATTGATGCCATGTTCATAGCTTTAATTTGGGTATAGAAATAGGAAAAATTCCTTATGCTTGGTTAACCTTGGTTTGAATTGTTATATGTTTCGACATTGGTTAAACATGATGATACATACCTATAATTGTTCTTATCGAGATATTGCATATTTGGTGTTGGGCTATGTGATTATCTCTAATTGTGGAAGAGTTGAGTGTATTCATGAATGTGTATATGGAATAGTTCAGTGTATCCATGAGTTGAGTGTATTCGTGAATTTTGGAACAGTTGCATGTTTCATTTAGCTTTATGGAATAGGACATGAGTTCATACATAATTTATATAGATATGAAATATCATTGGAGTTTACATATATGGATATATACATATTCTTGCATCTTTATAGTTATTATTTGTTAATTTTAGTGTGTCGACTACATCATTGTAACTGTGATTTCAAAATTCTCTAATGGTGCTTGAATGTTTGTGAGCCATGTGAGACACGAGTGTGAGAGCCATGGTGCACCAAAACTGGATGTTCTTCAGGATCTGATCCTGAAGCAGCAAGGCACGGGGAGCGGCGTTAGTGGAATAAAGAGTGGATGACCCAGTATCGATAGTGCTATTCCGGAGATGGCGGTTCCTCATCCCAGCAGTGATTGCACTTAGCCGCACTTTTGTGAGATATTTCATCCCCATTGTGATTTATACTAGTTTTTCCCTATTTTGTCTACATTGAGGGCAACGTAGTGTTTTAAGTGTGGGGAGAAGATTTAGCCTTATACTTATTTTATCTTTGATGGTTTTGGTTTCAGATGTTCCTTCTGTTGGATGTTTTTGGTTTTGGATTTTTTTAATGCTTTTTAGTAGCTTTGACATTTGGAATGCATTTTGCTACTTTTTATTAGAAAACACGAGAAATAAAAAATGTAAAATTGAAAATGATAAAAACAAAAATTAAAAGCAAACCTGCTAAGTTGAAAACCCTAGAGGGAAATTTAGCCAACATTGGGGGCTCGGATAGGCCAAAAACCCAAAAGGGCGGCCTTGGAAAGAACAAGAGGCTAAATGTGTGGGTGAGATGTTAGCCAAAGAAACATGATGTGTGGCTAGGTTAAAACCCCAAAAGGGCTCCTAGGCAAAATGAAAGAAAGAGATAAAAACAATGTATTACAATTTTACTCATTTGCTTATGTTGGGGTCATAGGGTTGCGGTTGACATATGGATGGATCAGGTAGCCTAACATCATGGGTCTTCTTTGGATTGGGTAACGTAGTGGGGAAAATGAAGTAAGGTATGAAATTCTTTATTCTTGGTATGCTTCGTTTTTGGGTTAATATATTGTTATGAAATGAAGTAAGTATTTGAACATTTGACATGGTTTTGACTTCACTTGATGTCATTGGATTTTGGTATTATCAATTTGGGGCTTGGAGATGTTTTCATGGGTATTAGTGAATTGATATGTGACATGGTTGGGTAGATTTAGGAATTGGGGTCGTGTGTTAATTCTTATTTGAACTTAATTTTGGGATTTGTGATATTGAGAGCTTTGTGAGGTATCGATTTGGGGGATACTAGTTTAGGTTTTGGATGTCGAATTCACTCTAGTAAACTGCAATTAACGAAGGATAGAACATTTATCTTCACAACAATTAGTTAAACTATTGGATAGGTTGTAGATTCCAGGATAGATAAGAGGTTTGGAAGTGGAAATCAATTGTACCACAGGGTCTCTTAATTTGTGACTTAATCTCTTTTTAGTAGGTTGTTGCATTTTTAGTAAATTTACATTGATTTTCTAGTTGTCTTGTATTTACGTTTATAACTTAGAAAACCAACCAAAACCCCCTATTTTTACTTGCTTTCTTAAATATATGTATATCAATATCTAGGCTTATATCCACCCTTATATGTATGAACTCTTAGGAAAATCTCTTTTCTTCGCGGGCGACCCCGATTTGCCACTATCTACTTCGTTATACTTAGGAAGCATTTAGGGCTTATAAATTGTATTTTTGAGAGGTATGGCGGCGACTTCCTCCAGTGGCGGATCTAGAAATCTTTTTTATTCGAAGCACCATATCTATGTATACAAAACAGGTTTTAAATGTTAATATTTTCTCTATTCCAATTCAAATTGAGCAGAAAATACTTTTTTATTAAAATGTTTATGTGGATTTGAATAAACATATAAGTATTTATAACGTGATATTGTTACATTCCATGTAACATATAGTTTCTAAATATTGAATTTTAATGCACCATTATTGTAAGTATTTAAAATTATTAAAAGTCGTACATATTTATTAGAAATTATAATATAAAATGTTAATTAGCTAGTAAATGTTTTTCTTAACTATAATTAAGCACTTTTAAAAATTAAATATGTTTATAACTAATCATTTTCATGATATTATATAAATTAGATGATAATTTGTAAAGATATATACTTTTGAAGATTACACACCTATTAAATAATAAAAATCTAATTGAATTTCGATATATCAGTTTAAAAGGCAAATGTCAAATATTAATGTGTAATTAGTAGAATGAGTATCTGAACAAAAATTCTAAAGTAATGAAGTTAGTTTGAAAATAATATCTAATACAATGAAACAAATGGAATTTGCAGAGACAGAATAGCAGTGTATTAGTAATGCAGTTGAAAACACCAAATTAAGCGGTATTTCCCAATTCGCTTTCTCTCGCTACATCGTCTCTCCCACATCTCTCTGAACATCACCACAATAACGGCTATTACACCACCGTAACGGTCTTTTCCACCTTCTCTCTGAACACCAGAACACCACCGCAAGAGCTCTGGTACGCAAAGGTTAACTCGCCGCTATAGCGGCTCAGCCTAGCAAAAGCTTCTCACAGGCACTCCAAACCAGAAATACACCGATATCTACCACACTTCCATCCACCCAAATCAACTCAATCACAAACTTCAAAGGAGAGCTTTCAGTCATTTTCACAGCGGAGCAGATAATGAAACTCTCTTCTCACTACAAGAATGCGCTGATAGGAAACTTCCCAAGAGGCAAGCCTCCGATGGAAAGAATCAAACAAGATTTCAAGACAATAGGGTTTGTCGGAAGCTACCAATTGGAGGTAATCGATTTCAATAACATTATAATCCGCTTCCAATCCAAAGAGGAATTTCAACGCTGCTGGATGAAGGCCATCTGGTGTTTCAACGGAGTGAATATGAGGGTGTTGAGATGGACTCCGGACTTCAAGACCAACACAGAATCGTCCATTGTCCTTGCTTGGATTACAATCCGTAAGGTGTCGCCATACTACTACAATGTTGAAGCAATCCAATCAATCGGTAACCAAGTAGGAAATTTCATAAAAATGGATCTTGCAATGGAGAGGCTAACACGGCCATCTGCTTTGAAGCTTTGTGTAGAGGCGGATTTGCAGATACAGCTACCAAGTTTTATCAGGTTAGGCTTAACTTATGAAAATGAAAATTACAATATAGAGTGTGATAATTTGCCTCTATACTGTACACATTGTAAGAAAATTGGACATAATATTGCCAAATGTAGGATTTTGAACCCACACCTTGCCCCTAAGCCCAAACCAAATCCAAAACCTGCCAGCAAAAATGCTCAAAATGCCATCTGGAAGAAAGCAGAACACAAAAATAATACCTCTGGTATCTCAGCTACCCAGAAGTAAAAAGATGTTAAAAACCAAAACAAGGCATCGGAGAATAACCAAGTTGAAGGAAAGTCCCAGGCTATTGAGATTAATGAAGAAACTCCCAAGCTGCTGGAAAGACCTAATACTGAGGCAAGTCCTGAGGCAATCAAGAAAAACCAAACACCCCTACAACCTGCAGAATCTAGCCCCATCCACTAGCTTATGAAAAGTAACACTGAAACATCAGAGTTTCAACACACAGAAAATGGAGGTCAACAGCTTGAAGGAAAGATGAGGCAGGACCAGTCACAGCTGATGCCTAATACTAGTCTGAGCAAAGAATATGCCAAAGATGACCTCACATGTATGATCCCTAACCTTATTGAGGACTTTACTGGTCAATTTTCTCATTATGCCATATCCAGTAACCAAAATGAGAACAGATTCAGCATACTAGCAGAGGAATAAGACACAAAGGAAGGGGACTGTAAAGATTCAAGTACTAGAGTGCTACTGCAAGATGAGGTAAGTGCCTCAACCTTTAATCTAAATCATGTCAAAACCAGGAAAAGAACATTCTTTAACAAGCTTAATAAAATTAATCTTAGATCCTACTCAAAAATTTCAAAAAAAACATATTCTTCTATAATTAATACGGCCTTAGGAATAAAATGTTTAATCTGGAATCTTAGGGATTTAGATACATCACTGGATATACTCAAAAAATTGATTAGGATCCATAAAATCCATCTTTTATACGTGTTTGAGCTTAACCATAGATATGACACAATTGATGCATATAGAAGAAAACTCCTCTTTGATAATGCTCATAGCTCCCCAACAAAAAAAAACATATCGATACTCTAGAATGACTATTTTCAAGTGACTATAGGAAAGAAAACAAACCAGTTTACTGATGCTAACATCACCCACCAAAGCCTTACTTGCAGCATGAATACAGTTTTTATTCATGCAGCAACAAACTGGAAATATAGAAAACTTCTTTGGTCTGATCTCAAACAAATAAAGGTCCCTAACAAGCTTTTTATTGGTGATTTTAATGCACTGTCATCGGCCAGTGAATACGAAGGACTAAATAAACCCATTACCAAGATCGTGAGAGACTTCTCCACTTTTATTAATGTAAATCAACTGACACACATATTTGCTGTGGGAAACACTTTCACATGGTCAAATGGTAGATCTCCACCCATAATTGAAAGACTTGATAGGGGGTTAGCATATAGTTTATGGCTAGAAAATTTCCCAAATAGGTCAATCTACACCCTTAATAGATACACATCGGATCGCAGCCCTCTTCTACTCACAATAAGCAGTTCTATACCCTCTCACCCCAAGCCTTTCATATTTTTAGATGTTTAGACCACTAGGAATGACCTCTTGCATATAATTCAAACCAGCAAGACACAACCAATCCTTGAAACTGGTATGGCCAAAAAAAATTGAAGTTAAAAAGACTTAAAATTGAACTAAAAATGGAATTAGGAAAGTTTTGGGGATACTAATGGCAACACAAAAGCTGTTGAGGAAGGTCTCAGACTCCAAGAGATAATATATGAGGCAAACCAGTGCACACATGAGTTAATAGAACTCAAACACAAAAAAGCAATTATTTTAAAAACTCTAAATGAGGAGAATCTCTTTCGGAAACAAAAGGCTAAGCTGAAATGGTTTAAGGATGGGGATGAAAATACAAAATATTTGCATGTTGTTGTTAACCAAAGAAGGCTGAAGCAAAACATTTCCAAAATTAAAAACTAACAAGGAGTTTGGACTAATAATTATGTAGAAATTCAAGAATAAGCAATCCAGTTCTATAGGAACTTGTTATAAGATGAACAAGTAGCTGACTCTAGTCTCTTTCTTACACACTTCGCAAGCCAAATTCCTAAGTTAGTCACACCTGAGAATAATCTTGCATTATTGGCCGAACCAACCATTCAAGAATTAAAATAAATAGTTCTTTCATTGAACAAGAATTGAACCCCAGGACCTAATGGATATACAACCAGTTTTTTAAAACATAGTTGGGACATAATTGTATGGATATCTTAGAAGCAACATAGGATTTCATCAAAAGGGGTAATAACCCCCTTGGCATTTCAAGCTCATGGATCTGCCTAATTCCCAAAAAAAATTCCAGTAACTTTCTCGGATTATAAACCAATCACACTTTCTAACTTCATTAACAAGATTTTCACAAAGCTGTTAGTTAAGAGATTAATTAACCTGATGCCTAAACTAATCTCTGAAAACAAGTCAACTTTCATTAAAGGCAATGAACTAGCAGATAATGTCATTCATCTTAAAGAGCTAACAAGATTTTTAAATAAAATATCTGGTTCACCTAACTGCATCCTTAAATTAGATCTAGAAAAATCTTTTGATAGGGTTAGATGGTCATTTTTAGCAACAGTTTTCTCTAAATTTGGATTCTAGGCTGAATTTATTAACATCATCATATCCAACCATTCTTCATCATGGCTCTCTATCTTAATTAATGGTCAGGTTGCACGTTTTTTCCAATCTACAAGAGGTATTAAACAGGGAGACCCCTTATCACCTCTCCTTTTTAATTTATTTATTGAAGCTTTCTCTAGGAGTTTACAATTTTGCTTTCTTAATGGAAAGCTTAAGTATTTTCATCTGCCTGCGGATACAATTCCTTGTTCTCATCTTAGCTATGCAGATGACACAGTATTTTTTTTAAAGGCACTAAGAGCACTGTTATTAGACTGAGAGATTTTTAAGAAAATTTTGAACTTACTACTGGACAGAAAATTAACTATGGGAAAAATAATTATCTCATTAGTAAATCAGCCAAAAGATCTCATGAGAGCTTAATAAGAAATGAATTGAGAGTGAAACCTAGTACCCACCCTTTCAATTATTTAGGTTGCCCAATTTTCAAAGGGAGAACTAAGGCAAGCTACTTTTAGCCCCTGTTTCAACTTTATGATAGGAAACTTAAGAACTAGAAGAATACCTGGTTAAGCAAAGCTTGTAGGTTGACTCTCATAAAATCAGTCATGTACTCTATCCCACAACATCTGTGGGCTGTCATGAAACCCCCAAAATTCATAGTGAAATTTTTTTAAATAAAAATTACTAGATTTTGGGGGGGTGGGGGGGGGGAGGCCAAAATGGAAATAAAAAAGTTCTAATTAGTTTGGATAGGATGTGTTACCCTCTAGAAAAAAATGGTTTAGGTTTCAGGAAACTGGTAGACATCATTGACACATTTTCTTTTAAGATAAGGTGGAAATCCCAGCTTGGAACTACCCCATGAGCTCAGTTTATGTGGTCACTGACACATAACAAGAGAAATTCACAAAAATGGAAAACAATTCTAAAAATGGATCCTTTGGCACTTAGTAATACTAGGGTGTTAATTGGGAATGGACTCTCAAACTTTTTTGACATCTAACTGGACAGGTGTTAGCCCCTTGATGGACAGGATTGCATCCAACACAATCCCCTCTGACTTATCAGTGGCTGATTTTGTAAATAATAAGGATATTTACATGCCTATTTTAAACCATCTCAACCTTGATATTATTGCTTTTTTCCAAGATTCCAAACTCCATCTCGATAGACAGGATAGGACAGTCTGGAAACTAGCAAAGAATGGGAATTTCTCATTCAAATCTAGTCACCAGATTATTGCTCTACATCAAGGTACCTTAGATCATTGAAACGGGCTTGGAATGATTATCTGCGAAAAACAATTCCATATTTTTATGGAAGCTGGTTAATGTTTTATTTCCTTTTGATGATATTTTGGTGTTTTTAAAAATCTCAGTTGCTTCTAAATGCCCTTTGTGTTACAACTTGGATTCATTGTCTTATTTTTTCAAATTATTTACACTCGCCAAAGAAATATTGTGTGATATTAACTCTCTCTTAGGTATAACAATGCCTAATTTCCAATAAATATTTGATTGACTATCATTTTACTGGTCATATAGGGGTACATCTGATATACATTAAAAGTTGGTGAACATCTTTCCATCTTTTGCAATCTGGAACCTTTGGAAAGCTATAAATAAGCTTATTTTTTATGAGATGAGACCTAATACTATAAATATCATGAAGCTCATCAAGGAGGATCTGTTTTCTGCTTTTCCTAAAAAAAACCACCGGCCTCCCTTAAACCAGTAGACAAATTTTGGGTTACAACTGGTATAATTCCTAAAACTAACATACCTAGGAAGCCAAACATCAGCCTAGTGAATTGGAAAAGACCATCTTGTCATTTTAAAATTAATGTAGACTCTTCCTGGGTTAAAGGAAAGCCATACTGTGGAATTGGAATTGTAATAATAGATTATCAAGGTAAATTCATGTATGCATATATCTCTTCTTTATCTGCTATTTCCAGTTTCCATGCTGAAATTATTGCTGTCCAAAAAGGTTACCATTTGGAGAGTAATCAGTTCATCATAGAAACTGATAATATACAAGTTTTTCTCCACATTAGAGATCCCTATAAATCTCTATGGCAACACTTTGACATTGCCCACACACTTCACAAATCCCTATCTGAATCCCAGCTCACTCATGTTCTGAGAAAAAGGAATCAGGTTGTAGATGCTTTAGCCAAACAAGCTAATAAAGGAATTCTGCAATCTCACACACTCATATATGCTCAGCTAGATTAAAAAAAACAAAGGATCCTTTACACCTAGATAGGTTAAATGTTCCTAACATAAGAGTTATTTGAATGGATACTGCTAATAAAAGTTTTTGCAGATTACTTACTTGGCTAAAAAAATGGAGAAGCACAGCACAACTCGAAGCACTAGCAAACCACTTATTCATCTCACTTAAAAGTTTCCAGTCAAATATCAAGCAGGCAGAAGGTTGGGCTTATCACAGGAATCGGTGTATCTCAATCTTCACAAATTTAGAAGAATTTCTAGGAGATTTGTTCCTGGAAACGCCATAAATCCGGAGGATTACATCCATCAAAACATAGAGAAAATTTGGAAATCTCGCCAGGTTTTAGCATTAACACGGGGGGTGGAGATGCAAACATTGGAATCATTTCCAAGTTCTACCTATGTCTGTTATTTTTGTTAGTAGAACAAAAGATTAAATGGAAAATATTTTTCCATCTGTCTACCTTTTTTAAAAAGTCAAGCTATTGCTTGATCATACCTCTTGTAAAGACTCTATCAAATCTTTTGGTAAAGATTGGGGACCCTAATAAATATCCCTCCCATTAATATGGGTTTAAATTTAAAAAAAGACAGAGACAAAATAATAATTATATAATGAAATAAATTGAATTGGCAGCGGACACGTAGACTAAAACTATAGAGCACATAACTCTACAGATATATGTAGACTAATTATTCATCACCCTACAAACTTAAAACTACAAAGAACATCAGCAAAGGTAGTGGGGGCAAGTGACCCTGTTGCCCAAACTGTAAATCCTCCAGTTATCACCCTACGGACTTAAAACTACAAAGTACATCAGTGAAGGTAATGGGGGCACATAACCCCAGTGCCCCACAGTGAATCTTCTAGTGAGTATAAGCTTATGTGATGAATTTTATGAGTCTTGCATGGTTAATGATGATGAGAGTATTGATGAGATTGATGAGGGAAAGCATGTTTTGAGCTTTGATTTTTATGATGATGTCAATAACACCTACGCCATGCATCAGTTTAGTGATAATCTTTCTATTATGGATTTCTTTTCTACGGACACTAACATGCAGTGGTTGATAGAGAGTGGCAAGGAATTACAAACTCCTAGATCACCTTCTTAACCCAAGGAAAAGGCTAGGGAGTCGACATTAACTAAGGATGAACATGAATTCCCGAATGTTGACAGGGAGCGTGAAGGTAAGGTTAATGCTTTGTGGAGACCTCTCCACAAATACGTGATCACTAACATGCAGTGGTTGATAGGAACTCCGGAGACCCAATGGCAGGTTTGTTCTAATTAGAATGCATGAAAAATAATTCGTGAGCACGACAACAAATATACGTTGTTTTTACTTGCTTTGTTTTAGTGTTTTTAGTAGTTGATTGTTTACATGTTTAGGTTTTTGTGACAAAGGATTTTATTGAGAATTATGGTTGTTTTTTGAGTCTATGATTGAGTCTTGTTGTTGTGATTAGGAGACAATAGGAATATTGATTGGAAAAAGTGTTAGTAAAATGAAGTTGCAGGAAAGCAATGGTCGTGTAAGCCTCGTGCATGAAGAACTGGCACAAGGCCTTCAAATGGTATAGTTGTTCCATGCCTCATGCTAGTCAGAAAATATTCCAGATGGGCAGAATTCTAGAATTTTGGCAAAGTTAAAACCTTTTTTTCCGAAACAAACCATTTTGCCCCATTAATTCCGCAGATTCCTTCTTCCCCAAATTGGTTAGTGTCAGTAGTACTACACCAAGCATTAAAACCTTCTTTGAGCATTAATTCATCAAAGATTTTACTCTAGAATTTCTATTTTTACCTAAACGATTACTACCTCCTTTTTGTCTCTCTCCTAAAAAACCCACTTTTGGAAGATCGTTGTTTCTTGGAATCAAAATTCAAAGTACCTTCTCCCGTAAACATAGATCATTTAACCCACTCCAAGTACTTTAAAAACATTCACCCTCACTTAAAAATTTGAGAAATTTGACATTGGGCATTTTCTATCAAGGGAGAGCACTCTTTGCTTTTTCTTGTGTGTGATCTTCATCTCCTAGCCTCCAATTCAGGGTAACTCTTTGAACTTTATGTTAACTTGCTTTTGTTGGCATGATTGTGTTGTATGTGGGGAAGCTTGAAATTCGAAATTTTGATGCTTCATGGGAGTATGTGGGTTATATGCATGATTCTACATTGAAATAAGTGTGGGGGAAGATTATGATCCTTGTGTTGTTAAGGAAGAATGTTTCTTTCTAAGTGATCTTTGATACATAAGCTTTGTATGTATTTTTCAATTAACATATTTATCTTATTGTGATAGAACGGGTCCTAAAAGGAGTACACCGGAGAAAGGAACAACTTCCAGATGTGATAACGGGAAGGTTTCGGCTAAAGTTGAGACACAAGAGCCAAAAACTCCCGTATTTCCTACTTCTGCCACTGTTGTTGAAAGGTCCATGGGATTGACCAATATTATCAAGAGTACAGCCTGGAATGGAAGTATCTCAATAGGCCAAGGAGAACCATCTTGGAGACCAAGTTCACATGCAAGGAGACTTTGGTAGCACTAAGCCTACTCGAGCCCGTCATTTACTTTCTAGGTCAGACGGGCATAGAGGGATTTCTTGAGATGCACTCCAAGACGTACATTACGTGGACTTTGGAGTTCTTGGCAATCGCAGAGCAATATTGGATAGTGACGGGAGTAAGACCATCACATTACACTTGGAAAATAAGGAGTACTCAATGATCCATAGCAAAGACGCTCGAGTATTTGGGGTGGAAGTACAGGAAGGAAATTCTGAAGACACACCAACAAGGACTTCGGTTATAGTTGAGTAGATTTCGACAGAACTTGGCGGGCATGGATAAGAACCACTTGGGCAAGAGTACCGCAATAATCCACCCGGCTTTGCAATACGTGCACCGGCTCACCTCCATAGGATTCCTCTACAACGGGGAAATTTCTCAATGCTCCAACCGAGATGAGCAAATATTTTGAGCAATGAATTCGGATGGGAACTTCTACCCTAACTTAGTGGCGACTTTTATGGAAGAATGAATTAGCACGGGGAACAAAAGAGTTAGAAAGATTCCAATGGGAAAAATGGTCGGACTTTTGGCACAATACTTAGGATATTCGGCATCTCCTCACTTTGATTTGGTGAATTTGGGTCATTTGGGTACGAAGTATACTATGGAAAAGTTAGCAAGAGCTTCTATGATCTCCACCCCCACCTCGGATGATCTCTTTGTTTGCCTGTGGTTCCACAATTTTCAACTTCATGGTAATTCTACAACTCGAGCGCATACCAATGAACCGTGACAGTGCATTGGAAAATCTCTCTATAGCCCCCGATTCAAGGTTTCATAAGGCCTTCTACAACACCCTATCGGCCTCGGATGTGGACATTGAAGAAAATGATGGTGCGAACCCACCTAGAGTGAAACCTACTCGAACTAACTGACCGACGAATTTCTTCAACCAATTTCGCACATTTAGGGAACAACTTATGAGTTCAACCCCATTGGTGTAAGATATTGGTGAAGTGGTAGGTGAAAAAGATGTATAAAAAGATGAGAAGTAAGCTTGAAAAGAAAAGAAAAAACTTGTGGAATGCTAAGATGAAAACCCAAAAGGGCTTGATGTGCACCATTTTTCATGTGTTAGCCGATGCATTTGACACATTTATTATCATCTTTTGTTTTGTTGATTGTTAGTTTTAGTTATATTCGTACGAAAAAGGGTTTAGACGACCATTATTAGTTTTCTTGTCTAAATTCTGATTTTTGTAGACTTAATTGAAGCTAATGGACACTTTGTATTCATGAGCGCCTAGATTCCCCTTTTTGATATCATTAGTATATTGCTCATAAGTACTTTTTTCATTATCTTTGGTAGAAGGTCATCCGCAAGGGTGGTAGTAGATATTTGAAGGTCATTCGCAATGATGGTAGAAGATATAGAAGGCCATTTGAAAGGATGGTAGTAGATTCAAGGTCATAGACTCCAAAACGTGGTAGTGGATGGAATTGGGACCAAGAAAGATGGATTCGAAGTTCAAGAAGGCCAAGTCCAAAATGGAGGAATTATTGTCCAGGAGTTGCACAAAATATTCTGAAAGATTTGAGAAGAATCAGCCCTTGAAGGTGGCACCATTGGATTCATCTTCTTGAGTGCCATAAAATCGACTACAATAACTCCCAAATCGAACCAACAGTTCTTCGATAGCAAAGCAAACATGTCAGCCTATCGAACCAGCCAGGGTCGGCACGGACCGCACAAGGCCAACACGAGGCCAAGCCTAACTGGACCATACCAAGTGACACGGCCTGAGTCAGAAGGATTCAACACATCATGTTTCCCCTAACATGGGCAGTGCTAATTTCAAGCATGGACGGTGCTTGTTCCGGCTGGCCTTGCACCCCAAGTCACCTTTTCTTTCCCAAAAGCGGCTAACTATGAGCGTAGGATGTTCCATTTTACATGGGCCTCACTGTTTCACATCACAAATGCCAAGACTACCCCATGTTATAGGAAGAATGATACGGCCCGCACCAAGATACTGAGAAAATTGAGGATCCGGCTGACGAAGCCAGCCAAACGACGTGGGACGCAAATTGGAAGGAGCAAGAATAGAGTGTTGACCTATGGCCCACTCTGGTTGACACGGACCACACCGGCACAAAGAGGTATGACCCGTGCCAAGGCCGTGCTGGCACGAGGCTACGGTTTGTGCCAGGGCCAATGTGCCGCACCACTACGAGGATCCCTCGGCCGGCACGGGCCGTGTCAGCCTTCACCCCCCTTGCCGATTGCGACTGCTAGGGTTTTCGGCCACTTTTTGGCTGATTTTTAAGCCCAATTCCCTACTACTATATATGTGGACCTATATCTACTGGGTTCAAGTCTATGCTCATATTTATATCATAAGAGGAGGCTAGAGAGAGTAAATACTCTTCCTTCTCTCTAGGTTCTTTTCCTTTCATCTTTTTATTTTTCTTTGCCCAAAAGTGTTGAATCTAGTGAAACACTTGGGTTCAATGCTTAGGGAGTAGGAATGTTTATTTTATAAGATTTCTTTATCTACCTATTTCTATGTGTTTTGTGATTATTATGTTGGCTTGTTCTTATAATTATTTTCATTTCCATGATTGTCAAACTTTATTGGCACACAACTAAGTCTACTTTCATGTTATTGCACTATTTATACACCCCGTGATATGAAACCTAGATGCGCTTGGGGTGATAATAGTCTGGAACTAGGTGTGTGCACGAAGGTTACAGTTATTAATCATCACAATCGACCATGCTCTAGTTAGCTAACCACGAGGATTAAAGGGTTGCGGGTAGAGATAGATTAAGTAGCACACTAGGGTTGATGAGACGTCAAATGCATGTGTTTTCCGAAGCATTTAACATCTCTTTTGTTATGTTTTTGTTGCAAGATTGCTA
>JAULKM010139569.1:0-18437 GCA_032355605.1 Rubia tinctorum
TTCAAGAAATAGTGAAATAGAGGTTCTTACTACATGAGTTTGGAAGCTTCAATCCAATGCTCCCAAGGAACTAATTATGCTAAATACATATAACCCATAACTAATCTACAAAGACTATGAAAATAAAGAAGAAAAGAAGAAAGGAAAATGGAGTTCTAGGGTTTATAGGGAGATATTTTTGGCCAAAGGAAGGTTGGGAAGAAGATGAGATGAGAAGATATTTATAGTGCAACTTAAGGAGAAGATAAGGTCAAGTGGATGCAGAGTGCGCGGGCCGCGCGCTGCCTGCCGGGCGGAGGACACGACATTCTCGGACCGAAGACATGGGCTGGATGCGCGGAAGGATGGAAACCGTGCACAGATGGCCGAGCGCTGCGCTGCGCGGGGCGCGCGCGGAGAGACTGGGAAGCTGGGTACTGGCGCGCGGGCGCTCGGAATGGCTGGGCGCTGGCGCTCGGGCGCTAGACATGGCATGCGCGCACGGGCACGCACGGATTTCAGCTGGCCGCGCGTTCCAGCGTCGGGGGCTTATTTCCTTCGGCGTTTTGGGATCGCGGTTAAGCGCCCGGGCCGCGCGGTCGGTTGTTCTTCACCCGATCGATCTTTGGTTGGTCGCCTCGGTTGACCTGTTGATCCGATTTTTGAGTTCTTGTAGTCAATTTCATAGTGCTCGAGAAGATGAATCCAATGGTGCAATATTTGAAAGCTATTTCTTCTCGGATAATTCTCAGAACTCGGTTCACACTTCCGGATCACAATTTCTCCGTGTCTTTATCTTCTACCATGTTTTGACTCGTGGCCTTCAATCTTCTACCATCCTTGCGTATGGCCTTCAATACACTACTCCAATGTGCTTACGAGCAATCTACAAATTAAGCTTACAAACAGGAATCTATATGCTCGTAAGGACCAAAAATCCATTAGACTCAACTAGGTTGCAAAATGAAGGATTTAGATACAAAAACCAAAAATGGTCATCTAAACCCCTTATGATGTAAACCTACCTAAATCTAGCAATCTTGTAGCAAAAACATAACAAAAGAGATGTTAAATGCTTCGGAAAACACATGCATTTGTCGTCACATCAGTCCATGCATGGCTGTGTTGGCGCGGGGCGTGTGACATGGCACGGACCGTACAACCTTGTCTGGCATGAGCCACATGGACTGACACGGAATGTGTAGCTTCATGTTGGTATGGGCCGCATAGACCATCATGGACCGTTGGCAGGTATTGGTCTTGAACTTCTTATTTGTGCACATCGTGTCATTTGGCGCGACCTGTCAATTGGAAGGACTTTTTTCTCATTAAAAAGCACGGGCCATGCTATTTTTCACACCCTGTGGGCTGGTTTATGCTTTTGGAACTTGGAACGGTGTGGACCATGTAAAACAAAATGGTCTGCACTAATTCTTAGCCATTTGAGAGTGATTTTAGAGCATTAGTGTCGTGGTCTGCACAAAGGTGCACAACCGTGTAAGGGCTATTGAACGGTTTGTGTAAATTTGCAAGGGCCATGTTAGCCACTTTGAATGGGCCATGCTTGGCTAGAGTATGGCCTGTGTAAAGTCTCATGCTAGCCGATTGGCCGGCCGGCTGGTAAAGCCGGTTGGCATCGTCTTCCATTCTTGACTCAAATCTGCCTTGTTTGGAGTCCGTGGTGTTCAATCTACTACAATCCTTGTGAATTACCTTCGATATGTTATACCATCCTTTGAATGACCTTCAATATCTTTCGGCCTTTAAATATCTTCTACCACCCGTCGCGGATTATTTTCTTCAAAATGATGATGGAAAATTACTTACAAGCAACCTACTAATAAACTCACAAAGGAAAATCTAGGTGCTCGTGAATACAAAGTGTCAATTAGAATCAATTTATTCCACAAAACTTGGGATTTAGACAAGAAAACCAATAATGGTCATCTAAACTCTATGTCGTGTAAGCCTAACTAAAACTAGCAATCAACCAAATAAAACATGATAATAAATATGCCGAATGCATTGGTTAACGCATGCATAAAGGTGCACATCATTAGGCGAGACACTTACAATCCTAAGAGGCCATAAATAAGGGGATACAAGTAGACAAGATGATCACATTTAGTTAAAAATATGCAGTCCCAAACTTATTATTGAACAACTATTAGCTGGTTAAAATGGTGAAGATAGGAAACACCAAAGGGCACCAATTCTTCGTTGATGACAGAAGCTCTATGGAATAACTGTTCGTTGACTTATTTGACAAACTCAAGTTTAAGAGATCACACTCAAAAAATTTAACATTGTTTATAGTTAGCTTTGGAGAAAAATCCAAATGGCCTCTTAGAAACATAAAAACAAACTTCCTATCACCATCGACTAGAAGGACAAAGCATATATGGCCTTGTGTGATTTTGTTGTAATGGACGCCGTAAGTATTTTCAACTTCATCATATGAAGACCATGGATGAATATTTCTAAAGTTATCTGGTCTCCTTACCACTTTTTAAACTATGCCAAAGGGGTTAGCAAAGGTAATAGGTGATCAACAGGTAGCGAGGTAATGTATGACCATTGCAATGAAACCCGCAACACCCTGCAAATATCAACCAATGTTGCACTTGATCAATTATGAAAAACTCGCAGAACATATTACTAGGGGGGATGAATTAGGAGAAGACATCAAACTAATTCAGGTACATGAGGATGATGTAGACAAAGTGGTCAAAATCGGGAAAAGTTACATGAGCCAGTCAAATCCTTATTAGCTACCACACTCAAGAAAAGCAAGAACTCATTTTCTTGGTCGGTGTAGGATATGGGAGGAGTCAGCCTATCTATTGTAAGGTACAACTTGAATATAGGCCCATCAGTGAAGCTGTCAGACAGTGATCCACACTTTGCGGAGCCATTAAAAACTATCAACCTTTTAACCCGCAGAGTGCTTTGGAATCAAAAATAAGATTTATAAGTTTCTCACATTCTTACTACTAAACTACCAAGGGGTAGAGAGCAGCAAGTCCGGGGTCATCCACAGAGATGCTGTAACTTTAAAGGTTAACTACTCAATGCCGCAATCGGGTCATCAATCCAATTATGTGTTAAGAATAGATAATGTCGCAAAATAAGGTTTTGTTTGGGGGAAGGGGGTTGTCTAGAAACTACAATTATAAAAGAATAAGAGAATAAACTATATAAAACTAGCACTTGGGAATATTAGTGTTGCATGACCGAAAGTATATTTTGATCCTAGATTTAATCAAGTACAAGACGTATAAACCGGTCCTAATACTTATGTCACATAGTGTGGGTCGATAGTCAACACTTCTTTCTGTCTTTCTCACAAAGGTTCTCTCATTTTTTTCTACCAACACTACCTCTTTAATTAGGGAAGTGCTAAAATGGCCCCGCCGCTGTGTAGTTCTATTCATTCCCTATAAAGAATTACTTCTCGGGCACTTTACTATGAATTATTCTCCCTAGGATAACAGAGGCAAAGAGATCGACACCTTGTGGTTACTTTAACATTGCAATGACATAGGTCGAATTATGCCAACCCTAGTTGATACTATTATCTTGTCCTCTTATCAAACTACTGTCAATTTGTTCACTAGCAAGTAGCCAGTTTAACTAGCATATGGTCATTGGAGCGGTGCTCACAACCCACGTGTATACACCCACACGATGTCAAAATTCTCACTCACCCTATCACCCTAGCCAACATTCCCTAAGGGACAACAATAGCACACCTTACAATGAAAGTATACTTAGGTGCATGCCAATATAGTATATCAATCATTCATTTAACAAGAATGTAAGGCATAAGTAACCAGAATATTCACAAGCAGTAAATGATATGAAGATCTTAGAATCTCACAAAAATAACTACCAAGTCATGAATACAAATTTAAATCCCCAAGATAAATCACTACTCCCTAAGCATTGAACCCAATGGATTCATTTGATTGAATGCCCTTTGGAAAAACTAGGAGAATTAGACTAAGAGAGAAGGGTTAGTCTCTTTCTCTCTCTACCTACTCTTAAGAAAAACTAGGAGAATTAAAATAAGGCTAGTTAAACTTAAACCCTAGTAGACATAGGCTTTTATATTTAGTTGTAGGAATTGGCCTGAAAAAAGGCCCAAAAAGGGCAACTAAAACCCTAGCTACCGCTTAGCATGGGTCGTGGTAAAGCACATGGCTCGTGCAATAGTGCATGGGCCGCCAACTGGGTGCTGATCATCGGTATTTTGAGTGCACACCCACGCATATCTCCAGAGTTCACTGGCTGGGAATGACTTCTGAGAGCTTGGACGACACAGGCCGTGTAATTCACCGCGGGCCGCTAGCTGGAAGCTTGATTTCACTTTCTGAATAACACGAACCATGTATAACTTTGCGGGACTGATGTGAAACATTATTCATGCATTAGATAATGCATTTGACACATTTATTATCATCTTTTGTTTGGTTGATTTTTAATTGTAGTTAGGTTTACACGACACAGGGTTTAGATGACCACTTTTGGTTTTGTTGTTTAAATTTCGAGTTTTGTAGACTTAATTAATGCTAATTAACACTTTTAATTCACAGGAACCTAGATGTTCTTTTTTGATCTCATTAGTAGGTTTCTCGTGAGTACCTTTTTAATTATCTTTTTGTAAAAGGTCATCCGTGACGGTGGTAGTAGATATTTGAAGGTCATTCGCAAAAATGAGAGAAGATATCGTAGGCTATTTACAAGAATGGTAGTATATTTAAGGCCAAGGAATCCAAAGCATGGTAGTAGATGGAATTGTGACAAAGAAAGGTGGATTCGAAGTTCAAGAAGGCCAAAGGAGAAATGGAGGGATCGTTGTCCAAAGTTGCACTGAGTTCTGTGAAATATCCAAGGAGAATCATCCCTTGAGGTTGGCACCCTTGGATTTTTCTTCTCAAGTTCTATGAAATTGACTACAAGAACTCCCAAATACAACCAAATTTCACCCGTAATGGAGCAAAAAAGTCAGCCGATCGAATCAGTAACCCCCAATACGAACCAGCACGGGCTGCAGTAGACCTGCACAAGGGCCTCATCTAGAATGACCTGTATCACCGAACATGGCTCGTGCCAGAGGTTTAGCACTAGCTATGCCAATTTCTAGTAATGGTCGTGCCTTCTCATGCCGGCTGTGTGCCTTTGTCTTCTTTTCACTCTAAAATTTGGATAAGTATGGGCGCGGAACGTCCCATTTCACACGATCCATGCCATTTCAAGTCACCATTGCCAAGACCTGCCGACGGGGTGCAAATAATGACACGTCTCTTGCCTAGATATCGAGCCAAACGAGGTTCTGGTCAATGGGGAGTGCAAATGGCATGGGACATAGATAAGAAGGAGCAAAAAATGGAGTGCCAGCCAACAACCCGTGCTAGTTAGCATAGACCACGCCAGCATGAGGCTGGAGTGTGCCGGCATGGCCGACGTCCTACGCCGACACAAGAGGGTTCTTGGCCGGCATAGGCCGTGCCAGATTTCACCCCTATTTGGGTTGGGGCTACTAGGGTTTTTGGCAATTTTAGGCCTATTTTTAGGCCCAATTCCCTACTACTATCTTTTTTAGATCTTAAGAAAAGGCTAAAGATAATAAATACTCTTCCTTCTTTCTAGGTTATTTTCTTTTCATATTTTTATTTTTCTTTTGCCTAAAAGTGTTGATTTCATTGAAATACTTTGGTTCAATGCTTAGGGAGTCGGGATCTTACTTGGGGATAGTATTTGTACTCATGCTTTAATGTTCATTTTGTGAGATTTCATAGATCGACCAATTCTATGTGCTTTTGTATTATTATGTTGGCTTGTTCTTAATATTCTTGTGAATTGAATGATTGTCACACTTAGTTCACACACACCAAAGTCTACTTTCATGTTGTTGCACAATTGCTACCCCCCGGGGAAAGGAAACCTAGATGGGCCTGGGGTAACAATTGTTATGGAACTGTGTGGGTGTGTGCACGTAGGTTGCCGTTGTTAACGTTACGATCTACCATACTCTATTTAGCTGACTATTTTGTCCGAAAGGTTTCAGGTAGAGATTGCTAAAGTACCAAGCTAGGATTACCTTTATAATCCTAGAGTTATCGATAATATGCCTACTTCCTTTGCCTTTGTAGGCCTAGGGGTAGTGCATTCGTAGTGTTCCTCCTGAGACTTAATTGCACGGGGGAGAATTAGACCTACCCAACGTACCATTGCCAATGTTGCACTCTCCTTCTTCCGGAGATGAGGCCAATGGAAGATTCAATACACACACCTTAATGTGAAAGATAAGAGGAAGTTTTGACCATTGTTCGCACTACGTGATACAAACACTAGAATAGGTTTATTAATATTTGTGATGAAATCGATGATCGAAATGGCATTAATCATGTTACGCAAATATTCCCTGAGTGCTAGTTTATATATTTATTCTCATGATCATTTGCATGTTAGTAGTTTTTAGTACAAATCCCCACTCAGTGGCTGTTTTATCAACATTGTTAATTCCTAACACGTGATTGGATTGATGACCCGACATCAGTTGTGTTTACTTAATTATTAGATTCCTAACATATTTGTGGACGACCTAGGTACTTGCCACTATCTACCATTCTTGGTAGTATAGTATTAGGAATGGGAGAAACATTACAAATTTCTATCTTTGATCCCTCTCTCTTGGTGTAGTAGATCTCCCGTAAAAAGGTGATTTATTGGTGACGCCGGGAGGGAGCAGGTCAAATTTTAGTGCCATTCCCGGGGATGTTAGTTTAACTGTCTAGTAGTTAACTTTCACAGCGTGTTAGTAGAGTAATTAGTGTTGTTTTTGTTGGTTTTTTTTTCTGTTGAACTTTCTTGCTATTTTTCGGTTACTTCTAACCCTTTTTGCTAGTGCTATTTTTAGTTGGCCATTGTTTTATTCTTGGTTTATGATATAAACCAGTGCCAAGAACTTGGGAGTTTTACATTTTCTAGTGGAATACACAAGTGGTAGGCGATGAAGGAAGAAGAGATCTAGGCATGAAGTTCCACAATAACCACTTTCGGTAGTTGTAGAGAAAAAAGAAACGATGGAGGATATCCGCACTTTGAGGGATTTGATGGCTCCAAATTTTGAGAATCAAGCCCTTTGCATAATTTTCCCACTCTTTCCACTCAAGGTTGTATGTGAACTCAAGAGTAGTATGATCCATTGCTTTTAAAATTTTTATGGAATGGCCGAAGAATAAACATTTTTTGAAATTCCACCTAGTTTGTACCAATATGAAGCCAGCAGGTGTCTTGGAGAAAGATTTCAGTATGAGTGTTTTCCCTTCATCACTTTGAGATTTAGCGAGGATTGGTTGTACTATCTCTCGCCCGGTTGTATCATCTCATGGATAGATATGAAGCACAAATTTCTCGAGAAATACTACGCAGTTTTGAAGTCTTCGAGGTTGAAGAAGCAAATTCCCAATATCTCTCAGTTTGCTAATGAGTCCCTTTATGAGTATTTGGAAAGGTTCAAGAGGTCGTTGGAGGGTTTTCGGTATTATCAATTCAATAAAGGAGACTTGGTTTACTATTAATTTGAGGGGTTGTTCAATAATGACATGTGTATGGTAAACCCCGCTTGAAATGTTTCAATCGCAATAAGAGCCTAATGGAGACAATGACACTCTTCGAGGAGATGGCAAATGGAACAAGGCAGTTTGATACAAGATCTAGGGTGAAGGCTATATATGAACCATCTCAACCCTCTTAGTTATAATGCAAATCCAAGCTCTTTCCTCCATGATGCAAGATGTCATGAAAAATGGGTTCAACAAGCAAAAGTGTGCAGCATTTGCAACCTTGATAATCACACGGATGATTGCCCAAAATTGGTTGAAGATATGGAGGAAGTTAAGGCATTGGATTTCAACAATGGTGGAAATAGGCCACAGTTTTCTAGGGGACAACAATAAGGATTCCGTGGGAACCAAGGAGGAGAAAGTCAAGATCCCTACGCAATCACCTTCAACCCAAGGTACCGCGATCACCCCGACTTTTTTTTGGCACGAGGAGGACCAAATGCAAGGTATAACTGAGGCAAACAAGCTCCACCTCAACCCTATCCGAGGGGAGAAGGGACTTCTAACAAAAATGCCTCACTTTACAAGTCGACTGAGAAGAAATCCTTGAAGCAATATCTCAATTGGCTAAGAAGCATGATTTCTTCGTAGAGCGCACGAGGAGAGAGATTGAAGATCTCAGGACTAGAGAATTATCGAGCATAATGAATCTTGAGATTCAAGTCAGGTAACTTGCCACCTCGGTAACCGAACTTGAAGCCAAAGAGTCAGGAAAACTTCCTTCCCAGTCAGAGGTCAATCTGTGGAATGTGAACACTTTTAAGTTAAGAAACGAGAAGGAGGTGTGTGAGCCCAAGAAGGAAGTCCTGCAAGAGGATGACTTGGTCGTGGAAAGCAACAAAACTAACTTGGAGGAGCCATAATTGGTTGTGGAGGAACCTATCTAGCAACTTCCAACACCTGAGGCGAGGGTTAATCTCCCACCACCTTTCCATAGTTCACTTAGGGGAAGGGAAGGTGGCAACCAATGATGAGCACATCTGAAAATCTTCGAGAAGGTTGAGGTTAGCATTCCACTCTTGGACTTAATTGATCATGTGCCTTAGTATGCTAAATTTTTGAAAGTTGCATGCAGTAAAAAGAGGAATAAACCACTAAGGAAGGTAGGAAAATTGAAAATAGGGGGAGCTGCTACTCTTAATCAAAGGAAGTTAACTACAAAATGTGATAACCTCGACATGTTTTCAATTCCTATTTCTTTGGGTGGTAAATTAGTGAAAAATGCTATCATTAATCTGTTTCTATTAGTGTCATACCTTTTTTCATTTATGAGAACCTATAAATAGATGAATTTAAAGATATTAGGGTAATCGTCCAAATGGATGATCACTCCCAAACTAGTCCGAGTGGGCTAGTGAAGGATGTGATGGTCCGAGTGGGCAACTGGGTGTTTCCGGTGGACTTCTATGTCCTTGATGTAGTTCACGATGGTGGTGCAACCTCATTTTTATTGGGGAGATCCTTTCTTAAAAATCAAGGACTAAGATTGATGTTTATTCGGGAACACTAACCTTATAGGATGACATGGATAAAGTTGGTTTTGATATTTATAAATCTAAGAATTATTTATCTAATCCCTATCTTGTGTGAAAAGGCATAACCTTGTGTGGAGAACATGCTCAACATGATGACTCTTGCATGATAGATAATGATGGTTCCCTTGATGGGCCTCTTGATGACAGTGATGAAGATAACTTAGTTGATGAGATTTTTAATGACTGTGAGTTATAAAAGAAATCCTAACTTGCACTTTAATTGTGATGATCATAACGATGAGACTATTTCTTTGCATTATGTTGGTGATGATTCATCTATCATGGATTTTGTTTCTACGCCCACTAACATGCAGCGGTTTGTGAAAAGTGGTGAGGACGTAAAACACCCTCGACCACCTCTTAAACCCAAGGAAATGGCTAAGGATTGGTAATGGTTATGGAGGGAAACTCACTCTTCTTGACAAACAAAGTGTTTAAAAGTAAGGATGACACCTTGTGAAGACCTCTCCACAAGGATATCATCGTGAGTGGAGTTGCCGATGGAGAATTCGGAGACCCAACGGTAGGTTCCTTCAATTGAAATTCATGAAATAGGAATAAGTTGTGATGACGACAGTGAAAATACGTGGTATTTCTTTCTTTGTTTATTGATATGTTTTTAGTAAGTATATTTTGCATGTTTTAGTGTGACAAAGATTTTTTGGGATGAAAATCTTGTGAATTAATAAATTTAAGTTTGAGTCTCGTTCTTTTTAAGTGAAAGGATATAGGGCTCGTTAGGTGACAAAGTTTCTTTAAAAAAAGTGAGGAAAAAGGGAAAATGTACTATTCACTGGGTTAGCATGAGGGATGCCTTGTGCTGAGCTTTGGCACGAGCCATGCTGAGTTTTGGCACGGGTCGTGATGAGCTGTTGACACAAAGGATACATCGTGTCATGTTATAGGTGCTGTGTTTTTTGGGCCAAAAATTCAGAATTGTCAAAATTAAATTTAAGCTCAAAAATGAAATTTTTGGCACATTAAATTCAGTATAACCTTAGTGTTGGTGTAAATGGTACATTAACACCTCCCTTATGCATAAATAGATTGGTACTTTTGTCTCTTTCTTTCTCTAACATAAGATGCCATCCTTATCTCATTTGTACCTCTTTTTGAACTACATTCTTTGCTGAAAATAATGATCCATAGTACATTTCCTCACCCATAGGATTCATTTATCTCATTAAAATCTCTCAAAAGCACACACTCTTATCTCTCATTGGTAAATCTAAAAAAATTGAGCCATTTTTCTAAAAAATTAACATTTTTGCTTCTTCTTGTGTGGATTCTTCTTTTGTTGGCTTCAAATTCCAGGTAATCCTTTGAGCTATATGTTTACTTGATTTATTTAGCATGATGGTGATGTGATTAGGAGCTCTGTACCTGAAAAAATTTTGAATTGTTTTTTGGACAAATTATTGGCCTATTTGAATGATCTTGTGTTAAACTAAGCATGGCGGTGGGTGCATTATCCTTGTGTTTTGACAACATGATCTTCATTGACTGTGATGATTTAAGAGGGATAATTCTTGATTGCATGATCATCTTGATGTGAGGCTATGATTATTCATGGGTTGATTGTTTAGAAAGAATGTTTCTTGATTGAATAGATTTTGTGTTGAGATAACATGATTTGAAATGTTGTGGCTATTTAGGAAGGAATGTTCGTTTTGAATGAGTTTTAATGAATGCCTTTGGTTATCTTTGCATTACCACCTTTTTCTTGTTGTGGATGGGATGGCTCCAAAAAGGAATAGGTCAGAAAAGGGAACAACTTCTCGGGGTGACAAGGGGAAGAAACTGGTTAAGGTTGGAAGACGATAGTTGGTGACTTCATTTCCTCCCAACCCCGCAGTCGTCACTGATGAGTTCATGGGCTTTAACAACAATTTCGGGAGTGCAGCCCGGAGGTGGAAGTACTTGAATTGCCCGAAGTGAACCATATCAGAGAAAATGTTTTCTTGCAAGGAGACCTTGGGAGCTCTAGGTTTACTCTAGCCCGTCACATACTTGCAAATCCAAATAGGCCTATAGGGTTTCTTAGACATGCATTCCATGACCTACATACTGGGGACTTTGGATTTTATGGAAACCTTGAAGCAATCAAAATACGTTGAGGGAAAGAGAAGCATCCATTTCCACTTGGATGATGAGGAATACGCTATGTCACACAAGGACATTGCCCAGACATTTGAGTGGAAATACGAGAAGGATATTACGAGAACTCACCGACAAGGCCTTTCATTGTTATTGTGTAATTTTGGACAATCCTTTCGGGCACAGAGAGGAAACATATTTGTAAGAGTACAAACATTATCCATATGGATTTGTGATACGTTCAATGATTGTTGGCCATGTGAGTGTTCTATCACAGGGAGATTTCACAATGTCTGGGGTCAGATGTCCAAGTCCTTTGGGTGATGCCTTCAGAGGAAATTTTTTACCCCAATATGGTTTCTACTTTCATAGATGAATGCATTGCAATGGGAAACAATAAAGGTGTAAAGAATCCGATGGGAGGTATAGTTGGACTTCTAGCCCAACACTTGGGCCATTCGGTTCCCCCTTCATTTTCGGTGGTGAATTTGGGTCGTTCGGGGACACGGTACATGATAGACAGGCTGGCAAAATTGGGCATGGTGGCCACCACGAATTCAGAGGATGGATTTGTATGGATATATGGTGGCTCCTCGGTATGCAATTTTACAATTCTCCCCTAGCCAGAGCATACAACTATCGATCATGATACGGTGTTAGATGACCTCTTCACAGCTTAGGATCTAAGGTTCAAGAAGGATTTATACATAATTATATCATACCTGGATATAGACGTAGAGAAGGATGACAGCGAGACCCCACTTAGGGCACTGATTGGCCATACTCAGATATCCACAATGTTCTTAGCTGTTTCTACTTATTTGGGAAACAGCTTGCGAGCTCTACTCGACTTATGCTGAACATTGGTCCTGCAGTGGGCGAAATGAGATTATAGTTGGAAGATTTTGGGAGTAGGCTAATATCCATGGAAGGTATCATGTATACTTGGGAGTCTAGGTTGGAGTCCATTGAGCAGGAAATGAAGGAGGAGTTCGCCATTGTAGATGAGGTATCGGATGTTCAAGAAGAAGACATTGAGAAATTGATTGAGAGGTTCCACATCTCAAGGCTCAATGGTTTTATAGATGTCATTCATATAGAGAGGTAAGAAATGTATCAATAGGAGAGAAAAAAGAGGTACGAGATAAGGCACTTGAGGTGGGACCCTTTAGGGTCATATGCGTGAGCTTTACTAATTTTATCTTTCCCGCTCATGGTTTTTATTGATTCATTGCATCGGGGACAATGTAGAGTTCAAGTGTGGGGGAGGGAGTAGGGAAACACTTTAGGGTTTTCATCTTGGGATTCCTTTGTGTTTTTGTTGTTATTCTTTATTTGATGTTTTCCTTGCTTTTTCAAAGATTTGTAGAATACTTGGTGGTGTGATCTTTAGGTGGTTATCACTTTGTTGGGGAATGTTTTGGGATGAACCTTTTTGGTGGTGTAATTTTTTTTCACTATCTTTTAGTAGTATGAAACCCAATCTTGGGGAATTTTGTGTTACACAAAACTAATAGAAAAATTGGAAAAAAGTAAAAAATATATTCCTGGCTAAGTTGGAAATCCGAAAGGACAACTTAGGCAAAAATGGTAAGAATGCCCGGATAGGTCGAAAGGCCTAAGTAAAAATGAGAGGCTAGTCCCGACTAGGTTGGAAAACCCAGGCAAAAATGAGAGGTCATATGGAAAAGGCTAGATGGTGAGCTCAACATATGTGAATGCTAGAATGAAAACCGAAAGGGCTCCTAGGCAAAATGAGACAAATTGAGAGAAAATGGAAACTAAGTTGAGGATCCTTCGACATTATCCTTGGTTGTAGCTAAGTTGAGAATCTCGCATTATCCTTATTAACAACCAAGTTGAGGATCTTGTGGATTATCCTTGATGATATTTTTGGCAACAACTCTTGTATTGCTTTTGGCGGACTATTCAGTGGAGTAAGCTAGTTCAACAATTATCTTTTGTACTTTCCTTTTTCTTCACAATATTTTAGGGGGTAAGGTTACTTTAGCATCTTTAGGGAGTGTGAGAGTTGTGAGATTTTTATATACAGGAGGACAAGTAAAATTTTAAGTGTAGGGGGGTTGATGTGCACTATTATACATGAGTTAGCTAATGCATTTGACACATTTATTATCATCTTTTGTTTGGTTGATTGCTAGTTTTAGTTAGGTTTACATGACAAAAGGTTTAGATGACTAATTTTGGTTTCTTTTTCTAAATCCCGAGTTTTGTAGACTTAATTGAATCTAATAGACACTTTGTATTCACAAGCACCTACATCTTCCTTTTTTATCTCATTAGTAGGTAGATCATGAGTGCTTTTTATTATCTTTTATTAGAAGGCCATCTGCGAGGGTGGTAGCAAATATTTGAAGGTCATTCACAAGGATAGTAGAAGATATCAAAGGTCATTCACAAGGACGGTTCTAGATTGAAGGCCACAAACTCCAAAGCGTGGTAGTAGATGGAATTGAGCCCAAGAAAGGCGAATTCGAAGTTCAAGATGGACAAAGAAGAAGCAAGGGGATCGTTGTCCGAAGTTGCATGGCGTTCTGGGAAAGAACCACGGATAATGAGACCTTGAAAGTGGCTCCATTGGATTTTTATTCTCTAGAGCTATAAAATCAACTACAAGAACTCCCAAATCAAACTAACGGTTCACTTGTAATGGATCAAACCAGATAGAAGACCGAATCAGCAACGGACAACACAGACCAGCATGTACCTCACTAGGCCGGCACGAGGGCCTCTCCCAGAATGGTCCATATCACTCAACACGGTCTATGCCAGGGGTCTAGCATGAGTTGTTCCAAGCACCAGCACAGACCATTCCATCTCATGCCAGCCGTGTGCCTTTGTCTTCTTTTCACTCAAAAATCTAAACAACAGAAACACCGTTCAACTTGGAATACTTTCATAAAGCAGTCATTCCTACAGAGGTAGGCATCCCAAGCTTAAGACCATTAAATTAAATGAGATCTATAACCTGGAAAATATCAGTGCAAATCTAGACATCCTCAAAGACCACAAACAAATTGCGATAATCAAATAGTCTAGATACAAGGAAAAAAAAGGTAAAGTCATACAAGAACAAGGTGAAACCAATCTTGTTCAAATTAGGAGGTGATCATAATAAAAAATAAGCAAATTTAGTCGATAAAACAAGAAAACTATGCCCCACATTGGAAGGCCCGTACAACATCACGGAGGCTTACAAATCCAACAACTACTCCCTATCTCGGGTGGATGAGACACCTCTCCTAAATACATAGAAAGTGACAAGCATTAGGAAAAACTGTGTGTAGACCTAGGGTTACCATACATAGGTATTGTAAATAGGTCTCTATATGATCGCCGACCGCACTTTCCAATTGTACACAAAAAATGATCGTAGATGTATATACTTTAATGAAAATTTCTTCTTAGAGGTGAAACATGTTTCCAAAAGACAACCAACATGGGTCTATCTCCACCTCACTACTTAAGCTTGAAAATCACCTATGGCTTCATAAATAAGGGTAAATCCCCACCCTACAACTTAAGTAGGAAAACCACCCGCATATTTACAAATATAGGAACATCCTCACCTCATGACTTTAGCAAGAAAACCAAATGCGGTTTCACCAAGTAAGGGTAATTCCTCAACTCACTACTTAACTAGCCACCTCTAGCTTCGCAAAGACAGGAATATTCTCACCCAAACAAAAAAGCAGGGGAGCTTTCACACCAAAATACAACACCGAGCAATGATTTTCAAGATGGCTAGTGATGAGATGGAATTTTCATGTTTTTTAGAACAATTACCACCACTTTTTGTATGCTTTTCGTGGTGGATATTTAGGTTATTAAATGTTTTATCTTATAGGTGGTTAAAATCACTTAGTGTGGTTATCTGTATTAACTTTCCTATTTTGTGAAGCATTTGTATTCTAATAGATTTTTCCTCTATGATTTGTCAATTTGGTTGTTTTGTTATCTTTATTTGAAGATTATCATTGAAGAAGGCCATTTACAAGAATGGTAGTATGCAGAAGGCCTATCGAAAGGTTAGTGTTAGATTGAAGGCCATTGGATTAAACTGTACAAAATCGTAGTGATCGAGAGAAGAAAGAAGTGAAGAAGGACAAGTTTCAAGCATGGGTCAGAAGCTGTTCATAAGGCACAGTTTGTGCCAAGAGGCATCGACTGTGCAACTCAATTTTCCCCGAATCAAAGACCTAGTATGTAAATTTCACACAGTCTGTGCCACTCAGTTTTCCCAAGAAGTCTTAGTAAATAACCTTAAATTTACATGGATCATGCCACTCAGTTTTCCACTTAGTATGATCACAAACAAATCTTAGAGAATGGACCGTATAGATCTAAGTGTCCTGTGTCTGGAACTTTGGCTCGTTCTGTGTCGTGAGGCATAATATGCACTTATGTGTTGACTAGAGTTTTAACTAGTGGGTTAAAATATTCTCTCTCCTTCCACTTTAAAAGCAACCCTTATTTTATTGGACAGAAGCGGATATAAAAACACTCCATTAACATTTTCCTCCATTCCTTCATTTATTTCTTATAATTTATACCTCAAAACCCAAACTTGTTATAAGTTTTTTTATATTCGATTTGTTTATTATCTTGGGAGAATTATGATGAAATGTAAAATGCATGTGATTTCTAAGGCATTTAATGCATCTTTTGGTTATCTTTTGTATGGTAGATTGCTAGATTTATGTGAGTCGCATTATGAAGGGTTTAAATGACCATTTTTAGTTTTATATTTAAATGCCTTATTTTGTAGCTTACTTTAGTTCTAATCGATTCTATGTCCCTACAAGCATCTAGATATGTCTTTGTAAGCTTTTATTTGTAGATTTCTCGTAGGCATTTCAGACTGTGTAGAAAGCCGATCGCATGAATGGTAGTAGGTAGTAGAAGGAAATTCAAGGGATGGTTGAAGATTGAACTCCACGAGCTTAAAATGTGGTAGTAGATAGATGTGACAAAGAAAGGAGTCAAATTCTGGAAAGAAGTGAAGACGGGCACGACTCGTGTACATTTACACGGCCCGTGCCAAACCAATGGCTGTTGCGACAAAGTCTCGATGCAGGACATGTGCATTTGCATAGACTATGCTCTAAGAATGTGAAGACACTGACCTATAATCTGTTCCCGCAATGAATTGCATGGTCGCGCAATCAAAAGCTGAAGATGATGATTCCAAATAGGGGCCCATGTGCTTTTACATGGGTCGCACTGCTCAGACCTCCGGATGCACTCTCCAGTCAGTGGCCTGTACACCTTTGCATGGGCCGCACACTCAGTTTGGCCGAGCAATGCTTCCCGTCCATGACCCATGTACTTCTCCACTAGTCATATGGCGCGGGCCGTGTGCTATTTTGTGGCCTGTGCTGACGTGGCTGCTAGGGTTTCCCTTTGTTTTGGGATTTTCTAAGGCTCATTTTCACCTACTATATAAATATCCACTTTAATACTAGGGTTTAGAACCACCTTTATTATTGTAATTCTAATTTCCTAGATCTAAGAGTAAGTAGAGAGAGAAAGGGGCTAACTCTTCTCTTCTCATTTATTATTCCTAGTTTATACCCATGACATTGAATACAATGATTGAATTAGGTTTAATGTCCATGGAGTAGTTTAATTACTTGTGGATTTATTTGTATTCATAGCTACATAATGATTCTGTGATATTCGTAGTGTCCCTATCATTTATCTTTTATGAATATTCGTGTTTGATTTGTCCTTTATATTCTTGTTATATGAATGCCATGTATGTTCTCTGATGTACCTTAGTTTTATATGCAATATGCAATCGTACTAGGTTTTTTTTCCTACCTTGGGAGTGTTGAGTTAGGCCTATTGTATGTTTGTGAGTACCGGCGATGTGAGTGCATGCATGTATGATCCAGAGTACCATTCCGATAGTTAGAGCCTAACTTGATTGAATAATCTTATAATAATAATTCATGTTAGGGATGATAGAATGATGTGTCCATTTTATACAATGATTTTGAGATCTTTTGTACTCATTTTGGTATGTTTTTGTGCTTCGGAGACTCCGTTTTACCTTGAACTTCTATTATTAGAGTTAAGAGCGACTTTATTGCCTTTGTCACTGTTAATAAGGATTTCGTGAGACAAGGTACATGTTTGAAGATTTTAAGACTTTGAAGAGTATGTTTGAAGATTTTAAGACCTTCTTTTGAGCTTTGAAGACTAGAAGGATTAAAGAAAAGTGATGTGAAGAGGAGGACTTGAGACAAGGAGAAGAAAGAAATCAAGATGTTGAATATAGGCTCTGTCTCGTGATGGTCTCATAGCGAGTCACGATAGACGGGTGGCCAGAAATCTTTCCTTCCTTTTGTACTATAAATACCAAACCCTATCCTCTCTCTTCATAACCCCTTTTCTTCCTGCAATTTTCTGGGTTTGAAACCCTAGTTTCTTCTTCTTTTCTTAGTTTTGTAGATTAATTATGTGTTTTTATTATCTTGGCTAGTAATCTCCTTGGGAACAATGGATTGAAGCTTCCTTATCCATGTCTTGAGAATCATTTCTACTATTTAATGCTTTCTCTATTGTGCATTTATTGTGCTTTGAATTTGGTTGTTGAATCCATTAATTGTCTTAGAAGTTTGAGTATATGAATTGCTTGCATGATTTCTTGTTAGGGTTTGGAGAAAGTAGCTAATTCTCCCCTCTTTTGATATGAAATCCAAAGGAATGAGTTAGAGCTTCTAATATGGTTGATGATTTGATGAATGCTAGATGAATGTGATAATGTCGAATTCTTTATCTTGTTTATTTTGTGTAGCAAATAGGAGTAGTTTATGATCGTTGAACGTTCTTGACTAATCTTGTATAAACGCATGAATTGGTTCAATACTTAGACGCGGTGTATTTAGGCGCTGATCGACTAAATGGGTCATTAGTAAGGTTTAGCGAGAGATGTCGATTTCACTTTTGTAAACTACTATCAAAGTGTAGAAGATTTGTCTTCACAACAAGTAGTTAAAGTAGTGAATAGGTTGTGGATTCAATGACGGATATGAGGTTCAAAAGAGGATATCTATTGCCCCAAGTCTTGGTCATTTGTAGGTTTTATCCTCTTTATTAGTTTGTTGCATGATTAACATAGTTACTTGACTTTGCTAGTTGTCTTGTCTTTACTTTCATAACTTAGGAA
>JAULKM010139578.1:0-18436 GCA_032355605.1 Rubia tinctorum
ATCAAAGAAGAATGGAAGATTTATCTTCACAACAAGTAGTAAAGGTGTTAAATAGGTTATATGTTCAATGATAGATATAAGGTTTGGAAGTGTAAGTCAATTACCCCCAAGATTCCGTAATTCATATTTAATCTCGTTTTAGTTATTATATGCTTTGTTAGGTTAACTTGTCTTTGAATTGTTAACTTAGAAAAACAAAACTCAACCCCCCCTATGTGCTTATATATATATATATATATATGAATATCTATATATCTAGCGTAGTATATACCATTTTATGAGCAAACCCTTGAGAATATCTTCTGTCTCTGTAGACGATCCCGACTTGTCACTAACTACTTAGTTGTAGTTAGTAAGCAATAAGGGATTAAAAATTACATCTTTGAGAGGTACGACGACGACCTCCCAGTGGTCCAAACTTGGATGTCGATACTTTCAACATTATCCAATAGCCTCCCTTCGAAGTTGACATCATATGTCCCGTCAACCACCACTGCAAAATTTAAACTTCAGTACCATATCAGGAACCACCTATGCCGGTCCATCATCCTACTATCGATCTGTTTTGCAACCCCGCTAGTATTTTTTACCTTTGTGTGAAACAGAACATATAGAATTTTCTGTAACTTAAGATGTGGAGTTGCATTCTTCAAAGGGAGAAGAGGTAGTAATCTACAATATACCCTACTAAAGAGTTCTCGAACATTACTTGTCCCCTCTCATACTCTTTGTCATCGCCCTCATATTGGGCTCTCTTCTTCCTAGTAAGTAGGTAATTGTATTGTTTTCATCCCCGAAAGAGATATCCACAGGTTCCTATGAGTGTTCAGACCATTATCGCGATCCATCCACGAAAAAAACCTCAATGATTCCATTATCTATTTAACATATTTCTTTCTATACTTATTATTAACTTGTTTATTTTGGTGGGGTTTGGCTTTTGATTGAAAGGTTTTGCACATGATGCACTTTTTGTTTTTTGAAATTTTTATTAATTTCCTTTTTTTTGTTGTAACTTCCTTCTTTGTAGAGGGACAAGGTTGGTGGTTTGGGAGAATTATTTTGCTGTTGTTGAGATAATTCTGTGGCTCAGCAGATTTATTAGAATGTTCCTCCTTCATCAAAATTAGGTTTGGTTGATGTGATTGTACTTCTTGCTTGTTCTCAACCCTAACGAGTTGTATTGAAAAGCGGTTACTGAAACTTTTGAACTCCTGAACTGTTGCATGTCTGTCTTGTATGTGAGAGGGGCTTGTATTACTTTTCCTGACTATATCATCTGATGATCTCCATCCCCTATTTCTCCCCTGAGCATGATGGAGTGACTGGTTGGCAGTGTGTGGTGCCTTAACTCTCCAAACAGGGGATCTAGATCTTACCCTTTCATAGTAAGAGGAATTACTAGGCTGGGAGTGTCTATTGGTGACTTGTTGTGGATTGATTACCAGCTCCTCCTGTTGAACATTGGAGTCTTTAAATAGATTTTGCGCATCTTCATAGACCTCTATCTCATCATCAGAGTCGTTCCATTTCTCTGTCTGGGTTTGGTCTTTCTGTTGGATAGGATACCAGACTTGGGTAAACATCTGTGGTGGTTTAGAGCTAGAGGGAGGGTTGTCTTTTTGCTTACTTGGATTCATAACTTTGTCATGTCCCTCTTGTTCCTGTGGTTTGTTTTGTTTTTTCCAAGTTTACATTTCTGAATAGAATGACCTATTTTGGCACACTTAAGACAGTAAGTTGGGTGGTCTTCATATGTTATGTTATACCATTTGCTTTCAGTGCTGGATCTAAGTCTAATTTGATTTGGGAAAGTAGAGGTAAGGTTCAACTCTATGCATAACCTAATGGTGGAAGGACATGTAAGGTTCTGTGTTGGGGGGTCAGCAAATATCAGATTTCCTAACCTATTTACAATATGAGGAATTGAGTCAAGATGCAAGAAGTAAACAGGGGGGGAATTTGATGTTTACCCAAATTGACACGATTGGAGGCTCCTCATTGACATCAAAATCCTGTCCACTTTAGCACCTTCATTAGGTTTCCGGCAAGGTTCCAATTTTTCTTAATCCAACACCTTTGGGTATCTTCATCGTGGTTGAACTTGATGAAGATGTGTCGGTGGTCTAGCGCCGTGATGGTTGCTCCGCCCTTGAACCCAATCTTTTTGAATTTCTGTCGTATGAAGTCTAAAGTTGGACGGCCTCTGGCAAACTTTCCCAATCAAGTATTTTTGAAATGGCTGGGAAAGAAAATTGATTTCTTCGTCTTTGAATAGCACTGCGATTTCACCCTTAAACTCAGTTGTCGGAGTTATTTGTAGATTCCCTTGTTGATTTATAGATTGACGGGTAGTGTTGGAATTCACCATAGCGGCGTACGAGGGCGGGCTCACTCCTTGAGGCGGAGCCGCCATGGAGGTTTAGCTTAGGTCTTGGTGGGTAGTGGTTGTTTCCAGCGAGCTTGTGGTGGGGGAATAGTTGCAGGTTTAGGTTATCAGTTAGTATTGTAGGTGATTGGAATTGAGAGAGAATTAGGAGATAGAAGTAACGGGCAAGAAAAAGGTCAAAAACTAGTGTGATTCACTCTGAGATACTTATCATCCTAGTGATTTTGTTTTCTACAATCGTTATCAAAATTGTCTTTCATTTTTTTATCATTCTCATTTCTTAAAAATAATATTTCTATAGATACACAAACCATGTCCTCTTCATCTGCCGAGTTCAATTCACACTCGATCCACCTTCCGACAATCCTTCCACCATGCTTGTGAGACAACTATGGCTAATGGATTTGTACTATCGCAATGGCTCTTCGTGCAAAAAAACACAAGCTTGGATTTGTGGATGTGTGTCTTCCAGCACAATAAAGAAAGAAGATATTTCTAATTGCTACAATTTAGTAAGCTGTCGGATCCTCAATTCTGTGATGCCAGAGATTCGTCCAACCATACTCTATGCTAAAATAGAAATACAAATCTGGAACGATCTTAAAGATTGGTTTACTCGATCAAATGCTCCCAAAAGTAGAGCTTTGTTATTGATAAACTGCTTAACCATAGAGGAGATAGGAATCGAAGTGAGGGAAGGGTGAATAATGTCAATTATAGGGCCCCGGTCAGTCTAATTTGATGACAAGAAATTACAATTACCCTGACCATGAATCACTCTAGTATTAAGTTCAGCTATCTAGTTTACATAATAGATTCTTTTCCTTGTCTGTGATTTCCTATGTGAGTCTTTCAGATACCAAAGCAGTTGTGCCCAGAAGGTAGTTCCCTGTTGGAACTTCCACCAGAGTTTGAGGGAGATGGAAACATTGATATGCTTTATAGACCAAAGCCTAGCCCATTTTGAGACCTATCAATACAAATGAAAGACCTTTTTCCATATTTTATTATTCTTTCCCTGGAATTGGCCCCAGAAAAACCTAGCCATCCTAGTTTCATTGGATTTAATGGTCCATTTGGTTAGTTTTAAAACTGACCAAATGTGTTGTGGCATGAAATATAAATATGACTCAATCAATATGAGCTTACCTCCTGTGCTCAGCCACTGGTTCTTCCAGTTAAGAATCCTTTTGTCTATTAGTTCAAGTAATCGCTGAAAATGGATGTTCTCCGTTCTACCAGTAAACACAGGACATCCTAGGTATGTAAATGGCAGCTTTCCTTTTTTCATTCCTAGAATATATTTAATCTGACCAATTTTAGCAGCTGAAGCATGTTTTCTTGTATAGAAATCCTATTTGTCATAGTTTATTTTTTGACCCGTGGTCAATTCAAACTTCTCTAGAAAAGCTTTGAGTTTAATGAGGTTGCTAGAGGATTCCCTATGGAAAATGATGGTGTCATCGGCATAGCTGAGGTGGGAGATAGGGTTGGAGTTAGGAGGCAGCTGATAAGATTGCAGGCTATGACTTTGGAATATGAATGAGATGCTTCTAGTAAAGGACTCTGAGAATAAGTTGAATAGGAAAGGAGAAAGAGGATCACCTTGTTTGATTCCTCTGGAGGCCTTGAAAAAACCATAGATTTACCATTGATCAAAACCGAAAAGAAAGCATGTGATAAATTCTTCATGATACAGTGAACAAATTTACCATGAAAGTCAAATCTGAGAAGAATGCTATTAAGGAATGACCAGTTGACCCTATCAAAAGCCTTTTTTAGATCCAGCTTAAGGATGCAGTTTGGAACTCTATATGTTTTATGTAAAAATCTCATCATTTCTTGTAAATATAAGATGTTATCAGCTACGTCTCTTCCTTTCATGAAAGCTGATTGATGAGGTGATATCAGCTTATCCATCAAAGGCTGTAATCTCCGCATTAGTAATTTTGAAAAAAAATTTGTTAGACACATTAGACAAACTAATAGGCCTATAGTTATCAAATGAAGATGACACCTGTTTTTTCGGGATTAAAGCAATCCAGGTACTAGCTATTCCTATGGGGACTGTGTTTGAATTTAGGAAATTATTGGTAGCATCCAGAAGGTCAGAATGTATTATATCCCATGATTTAATGTAGAACTTACTAGAGAATCCATCCGGGCCTGGGCTACTCTTTTTATTTAAATTATCAACTATGGTCTTAAGTTCAGGCAGTGTTACTAGTTTCAAAAGTTCCAAGTTGTCCTCACTTGTGATTAGACTAGGAATTTGGCTCAAAAAGTGTGGGTAGTATAGACAAGAGTTTGGCTGATGAGAATCCGATAGCAGTTCTTCATAGTACTAAAGAGCCTCAGTTTGAATCTGATCAATTTGATCCAGCCAGACACCTTGTCTACCCCTAATTTTTGTAATCCCAAGCCTACTATTTCTTTCCATCACCGTTTTGTGGAAGAAGTTAGTGTTATTGTCTCCCTCTTTGATCCATTTTACCCTTGCCTTTTGTTTCCAGAATTTTTCCTTTTCTTTTAAGGATCTCGTAAGGAGAGCCGTCCCTCTATTTAGTTTGATCAAATCATCCTTTGAGCGAGTACTCTCGTAAGCTATTTTCTGCAATCTAAGGGATTCCTCAGCCTAATTGATATTATGATCTATATGCCCGAAGCATTCCTTGTTCCAGATTTTAAGGATTTTTTCAACCTACTAAGTTTAAGGTAGAAAGCAATCATTCCTGTGCAATTAACAGATTGATTTTAGCTCTGTTTAATAATGTCATTAAGCTCAGGTCTGGGGTACCATGCATCAATGAATCGAAATGGTTTAGGGGAGGTTGGTATCCTAGTACCTATCTGCAATAACAGGGGGCTATGGTCAGAAGACAGCTTATTTAAGGTTTGTATGGAGGAGGATGGGAATTTTTCAGACCATGAGCTGGAGCTTAAACCTCTATCCAATCTCTTAGATGTGGGTTTCCTTAGTCCAGAGTTTGTCCATGTGAGAGGATTGCCAACAGTTGGTATTTCTATTAACCCAGGGGATTCAATGAAGTCCTTGAAGTCCCTAATACTAACTAGACCAGGTTTTGCAGGACCCCTATACTCATCAATAGAACTAATTGCATTAAAATCCCTGATATATACAGTTTCCTTATTAGCCAAACTTTTAAGCTCAGTTCACATATCTTTTCTACCTTCCTTAGTTCTAAGGCCATACATGAAAGTTGCTTCCATAGCAATATTTAGAGATGGACTCTGAATATTAACATGTAAAAATTGAAGGTGGCCAGTTAATAAAGTGACATGAATTGCACTTGACCACATTAACCAAATCTTTTGATTTGAAGCACACAGGTAATAATCAATGTTTAGTATTTTCATGTAAGTTTCACACTGAGAATTAAGATGCATCGGTTCAATCAGGCATAACAAGCTCAGATTTTTATTCCTGGTTAAGTTATGCAGCCTAGTTAAAGAAGTGTCCATCCCCCTAACATTCCAAATAAGAAACTTAAGCTTATGAGGTGTACTATTCATAATTCAGATGATTTATGGCCTTTGGTGGAGGATCTCAACATCATTTTGTTGAGGTGGTTGAAATAGTTGGGCTTCTTTCTATTATTATCCGATTTATTGGGAGAATCACTTACCTATTGAGCTGTACCTGTTGACTGTGGTTGGGAAACCATATCCCGCCTGAGGTTTACAGAGTAGGCTGAATTTAGGTCCTGTAGCGGTAGAAATATATTATTTGTAGGACGCTGCTGATATAGGAAGAGAGGGTTAGACTTTAAGGATATAAAATCTAGAGATGATGACTTACCTGTCCTAACCATTAGGTCATCCTTTGCATAGATTCTTGGGTATTTTCTGGAGAAGCTGAGGGTTTATGGGGGTGATAATATCTGTAGGTTAGAGGGAGACCTGTTAATGGTTTGGGAGGGTAAGGGGGAAATTGTTGTAGTGCTAGCTAGGTAATAGGAGGGGTCCAGATCAGGATTTGTGGTTGCTCTGAGCTTATTGGCAACAGAATCTGGAGTAGTGGTTTTCAGGAAATTGATCAAAGGGTTGTGATTTTGCAGCTGCTGGTTGGAATCCACTGGAGTATCAGAGTTAGGCTGGTTATTGAGGATCGAAGGAGGAGTTTGAAACTTGGTTCCAGTAGCATTCCAAGAGTGGGGTGGTGAGTTTTGTTGGTTAAGGTTTCTACATTTAGCCTGAGAGTGTCCTAGCTTTAGGCAATAAGAACAATATGAAGGCATATCCTCATATTCCACAAGATATTTCCTATTGTTAGTGGTAGAACTAAGTCTAATGTGATGTTTAACAGGTTTCAATAGATCGATTTCAACATATAATTTGATTGCAGAGGGACGAGTTAAGGATTCAGTGGAAGCATTCTTCTTGATAAAGTTTCCGATGTTGTTACCTATATCTTGAATGGAAGCTGAATTGTAATAATATAAAGGTACTTCACGTACTGTTATCCATATTGGAACGATCGATGATTCTGACCGAGTGCTGAAATCAGGTGTCCATTTGAGAATTTGAGCTGGGTTCCATTGAAACACCAGGTACCTTTCATCCATCATTTTTGGAAATCGTTTGTGTCCTCAAATCGGATTAGAACGTGCTTGAAGTCCAGGGATCCCAGTTGATATTCCCTGCAAATCCTGCAGTTTTGAAAGCATTTTCTAGCAATTCCATTAACAAACGTCCTTTAAGGTATTTGCCAACAAGGGCATTAGCATAGTGGGCAGATAGGGTTTGAATTTGGTAATAAGTGTAGAGGCAAGAGGCTTCACCGAGATGATCGATTTTGGGCAGAATTTTGGGATTGTTAGGTAGAGTAGACTGAAGTGATGGGGATTTCGATTTGAGAGAAGCAAGGAATGACTTCGGACCTCCATTATTAGGAGGATCCGCCATGACCGCCGGGAAGGACTGGTGGAAAATAGACGTTATACAGTGACGAGCGAGAAAGTTTTTAGAGAGAAGCGAGAGCGTTTATCAGTTAACTTGTCACTAGAAACATGAAAATATTTAAAAGTATTGAATAAAAGTATTGATTTTCTTCTTCTTTTTGATGTAATCCCTCGTGCAGAACGAATATTTATTTCATTTCCACATAGTACATACTCCCTCAGTCCCGCAATGATCTTACTAATTTGGCTTTTAGGGTCAAACTAAACCAACTTCAATTATCAAATTCTCTTAATATAAATGCAAGATTGTTAGCATGTGATATGGTTTTAGCTTCATCATAGCATATATTTTTTAACTAATATTTTTTTTAGAATTTTTTTACATTCACAAAAAAAATTATTGGTTGTTAAAAATTGATGCAGTTGACTCTAAAAGTCAAATTAGGAAGGTCGTTGTGGGATGGAGGGAGGGAGTATGTTTCTTCTTATTGTTTTAGGTTGATTCATGTTAATATTTGAGTACTTTTTCAATACTACCCAAAAATGGATCACGGTATTTTTAAAATTTTATCAACGATACTGGATGAATAAAAATCTAAAATATTTTATATTTTATATGTTAACCCATTTTTTCAATCAAATCAATCGGTCTTACAGTCAAAAATTGTAATAATCTATTACGACAATGGTGGTAATGCGGGGAATTCCTTTCGTATCACTATTGGAATCAACGATGTGCTTCCGGGTAGTCCCCAGGATTTTCCTCTGATACCTAAGTTAGTGTTTAATAAATATATGAGTAGTATGAGGGAAAATGCCCTCACCTGTCTACAGGACCTTTTGCCTGGGTTTTCATTTTTGGAAGAACCGAGGTAAATACAACCAGAGTAAAAGGTATGTTTTTTACCTCGGTTCAGAACCGAGGTAAAAAGAACCATTTACCTCAGTTTTTAACTCATGTCGGTAGGTTTTGAGACTCATGCCGGTTCATGCGACGTCAGTCAAGCATCGTTTTGGCTGTGAAATTTTGCGACGTCGAGGATGAATCGGTTAGACATTGTTTCTTGTACAATATTTTAATATTTAATATTTGATGACGCAAAAAATCGTTGGTCAATATTAATCACATTTTATTTACAAAAATTGACATTACCAATATATTAAAATACAAAAGATTGCTGTGAAATTGACATACTAGTTGTGTTGATGCTTCCTTGTGTACGTTGTCCGACATTAGCTATTGAAGGGGGACTGCCGAAATGACAAGTCCATTCCGGAAGTCCATCAATAACTCTTATCATCCTATTACAGAAGATACACATGTTACAATGGATGTACAAACAATAAAACCGAGATCGTACGAAATAAATCTTAACATGGAATTCAAGTAAGCAACGTCGCAAAGTGAAATGACCGAAGTTGCAGTGTCCGAATAACGAGCAACGTTGGATATTCATATGTGTTCCATTCAGGTCCTGCCAAATGCGACTCCAGTAACCATTCAGTCATATCTCGTACTTGACGATGCACTGAACGACGCCGCTCATCCAACCCTGTTCCTACTAAAATTTGATTGTTTTTCACAGTCAACCCGAATATCAGCCTTTTTTCTCACTCCTTAAAAACATGGGATCTCTCTTGAGAACACAATCAATATACACTATATAACATGTAACGTAGTCAACATACTTAATGAAAATATTCAATCATTGTTCAATGAGAAAAAAAACATGTAGAAGGTATGTTCATAAAATTGCTAAATGAACATGGAATGGAGGGAAAGCTACCTCAAATAATTAGAACCTGGAGATGCTCCATCCTAGGTTACTTGTTGATGTTTGGGAGAAGAGAGTAAATTAGGTTGAGTAGTTGAAATGTTGTGAATGGTGAGGAAGGTGTGGAGTTGGGGTAGTAGGAAGTCATGTGTTGGAGAGGACAAATTAATGGCTCTTGTTGCTAAATATGATGTAAAAGAGATGGGTTTGGGGGGGATTTGTTCAAATTTTTGGATGAAAAATTAGTTTCCTTCTGGAAATTTCATTTCAACCGACGTTGATTTAGTGTCGGTCAATGGTTTGGTTAATTTGAACCTTAAGCGACGTCGTTTATATGAACCTTATACAAAACTCGTTGTTAGGATTGTGGGCCATTTCAAAGACATGTTCATGGTAAACAGGAACAACATGTCGCATGTACGTGCGAATAACAAATTGTTATCTCCAATTTTGTACCTAGACTTCTCCCAATTCATTCTAAGGACTTGAGTACAAAAAATGAAAACAAAAATCACAGGTAGTCCCAAACTCAATTACGATATTCTCGAAAATAACCTTGGTCACCCACAACTTATACACGGCGTCAGTATTAGAGATACCACTCTTATGATCCCCAGATAGACTTCTAGCATATCTTCCCAAATGACCCTTGTATGTATATATATATATATATATATATATATATATATATGAGTAATAATCTAAAATATAATGTAGACCATGTACTAGTACTTTCTTAGAAAATATGGACGAAATTTCAATAGGTTTTTATTTCATAAAGAACAAGGAAAATGGAATTTCATTTGAAATCATTCAGTGGAAATTATCGTTCTTATAACGATGATAGTAAGGGGTTGAACACAATGCTAAGGGAAATGACAGACGATTACCCCGGTTCGCGCCTCTATTGGATAGTACATGTATTCTCCATTCACACAGTACACATATTATCCGATTCACATCTCTATAGCGAGCATTCGAGAAAGTTGGGGGGTCATACCATAGTTTTCTTGAAGTTTTTTGATACATTATCTGAGGAGATTTTGGTCCCATTCCATTGACCAAAGCATGACAAAATTGGAAGATCATTCTCGTGTCTTGGTGAATTAGATAAGGGTATTTCTGGTTTTGCATTGCACATTCTTCCAGATTGTTGGAGGGACGTATATGGAAAAATTGAAAAGTAAACCGGCACGCCCAAATTGGATTTCAATTATTTTTCACGGGACCTTTGTTAATTAATGATCCCTGATAGTGATAATGAAACTAGCATGATCCCACAGAGACTTCCACAAAATCTTTCGATTAGCCCTAACATACTAGTTAGTAATCATATACTATATTATCAACTCTAGGACCTGTATTAGAACTTTAGTTAAATTTATGGTTGGATTTTTCTTATCTTAAAATTTTAATTAAAAACCTAGAATGTGTAATTTTGTCTGAATTTGGTGAGGTGAAATTTATCTTCCAAATTAACAACACTCACAGTCAAGTTATTAATGGAATAGTAATAAGAACAAGGGAAGAATACCCATGTGACCTTGATCTATAAGTCGTAACAACATGATTGTGACAATGATATTTACATTATTGGTTATATCCAATTTTGCATTTTTCCTCTCCCACCATCTTCGAGGTACCTAATTGTAAAAATAGAAAAGTTCATCGGTTGTGTTGAAATTGATTATGATAGAACCAAACGTTAATGAAGTTCATTGACATTGGCTATATCAATTACTAATGTCTAATTAACTCTTTTTTTTACCATTTTAACGTCATTTATGTGCATTTTAGTCAGCTGCGGGCCTAGTTGATATGCTAGTGGGCTGAATTTTTATGGCCCAATGTATTCAACCTCGACGTCGGTAGTATGTCGGTAATATTTCACAAAAAAACTTACCTGCGACGTTGGTTACGCAGTCTAACGAAGGCCCATTCGATATGCCAGTGGACTGAAATGGTTAGGCCCACAGTTCGATATGTCGACGTCATCATACCATCGGTATTGTGTCGATCTTGTCAACTTGCATGTGATGTCGCTTTGGTGGAAGAATACACAAAGATTGTAATAACTATATATATGGAGCTCACCTCATACTTTAAACATTCAACTTTCCCTCGAATTCCAACAACCCTCCAACCAACCTCTCAAAGGTATGGTTTCAACATTTGGCTATTATACTTTTGATTTTTGATTTTTGATTTACGATTGAAATTGTTATTTACATGGTGTGTGAATGTGTTATTTGCTTCATGTAAGATGTATTTATGGATTATGGTTCATCGATAAGGTTCTGGGGTGTAAGAATGTTGGTTAGGTTGTGGCTAAATATTTTTAGGTGCTCTATGTTTGCCTGTTTGCTGTTGTTGTTAAGAGTCTCCCCGTTTTATGAATGCAACATTGCATATCCATCATTCCTACTTCGGTTAGAGAGACCAGTGTGTGACGTCACATGTTCATAATTTTAGTTGTTCATCTCGCATCTGACGTTGCACATATGTCGGTTAACCATTCAGTTTTACCAAACCTTTTGCGACGTTGCTAACTCATAATTTCTACAGTTTATCTAGTATATGACGTCGCATACTTATTGGTTAACTATACGGTTAGACAGAACCATGTGCGACTTCACTTTGATATGTTGCATTCAAATATTAATTGATTAATAGGTTACGTTAATTGAATTGTAACTAATCATTAAAATATGAATTTCAGGAATAATGTCTAGCAGTGCCGGTTCGCACCCCAAGCCCATTGTGTTGTGTGATTTAATTTTTGTATTTAAATTGTTTTTCCTAGCTAGCTTGTATTACCAATATTCAAATTTAATTTATAAACATTTCATTGATTAACATATCCATAGCGATTCAGACAATGAACGTCCGCGAGCTACATTTGGAAACATCATTCCTCATTTCATCCACACCCTGACGAAGACGAACTTCGAGGAAGTTCCCATCCTGGTAAGTAATCCATGTCACGGTTTAATTTTATTTTCAGTGATTTATTTCTTTGCTTTACTTTCATATTAACTGAACATGATTTATTGTTTAAAATTCAATACGTCTTTAGCCAGATTGTGAAGCTCCTACAACGGTTGAAATTTCCTGCTGTGCTCAGGTTCAATGGAAGGGAGTACCACATGCATTACTTGGGGGACAGAATGTTGAAGACCTTGACGCCGAAGGATTTTGAGCAGTTTCTGATTGCTGAGACACTCAACAAAGGGGACACGCTCTAATTCGAGCTGATCAATCATTCCGGCTATGTATTTTTTAATGTCAAACTACTTCCATATTAATGTATCATATTTGGAACAAGATTATTATTTATGTATTTTGATATTTAATTTTAATTTATATTTTTTTGTGTAAGTTATGTTATTTCAATGTTATTAAATCATTAATACTTAACCTAACATATGCACAATGTTTGAAAATAAGTATTAGTAACAAAACTAAAAAATAAATATGGGGTATTATGGAAATCAGTCTTGAACTAGCAAATTTGTGTTGCGAAATTTGTTTTTAAGTAATCTCGAATTGTCAACTGGCTGCTTGATGGGCCGAATTTGTTAGGCCCACCGAATTCTGCGACGTCGCTCAATAGTCAACACCATGTTGCTTAATCCGGCTTTGGTGCGATGTTGCATGTGTCGAGGAAGACAAAACATATAGTTCAAAACAACATCGTTTCAAAACGATTATAAATAGGGGGATCCTGAAAAACAGTTCAGCCATCTATTCACAAATTTCCCGCGAATTCCAACAGTTTCCAGCTTTCTCTTCATCTTCTCTACTCAAGAAAAAAGTTTTTCCTTCCCTATCTCCTAACACCCAACTTTTCGAATTCTTACTTTAAAATGTCTTGATTTTTTGGCTATCCAGTTTTGTCTCTCATTTTTGCGAGTGTGAACTTTCCTCGAGTTGAAACTTAGGTACAATGTTTTGGTTTGTTGCAAAATGGTTTTTTTTAATATGATGTTGATTATGCTTAATTTTTTTTGGTTATATGTGCTTCTTCCTGTAGCAACCTCTGTTATAAGCAATGTCGCTAATCTCCATGCCACAACTCGGTTTATGCGATTATTGTACGACATCGCATCTTCTTATTTCCAGTAGCTCATCTTTAAGTTTGTGACATCGTACTATTATCGGGTGACCTTCAGATTGAACGAAATGTTACCGATGTTGCATTAAAACATCTAATTCTACAATTGTTATGCATATGCGACTTCAGTTTTGTCTTCAGCTTAACCAACCACGATGTGAAGTCGCATGTACATGTTGGTCATCCCACTGGTTTTAGCCGACATACACCTACGACGGCATTACCGACGTCACACCTTGCACTTTAAAGGGTTGTTTGCACTTAACATTTTCCCTTTTGATGCAGGACTGGTGGCTGGCGAAGGATCATCCAATCCACTCTTTTTTTAGGTTTTTCACAAATGTACATATATATATATATATTTACTAGCTAATACATCTTCACACTTTATATATAACAACTAATTTCTTTTTGGTTTTCATACAGTTCACCGCACAACGTCGAAACCCAGAGTCTGTTAATTTATTAGACACCGACCTCATACATTGGCTCTTGATAGCCCACATTTCCACTGCACTCTCAAACAACAGAGCTTTGGGAAAATCCTACTTTGGTAAAGTTTTTTTTAAAAATTATTTGTTGACAATTGCATATATATATATATTCATATTTCTAAATAACATATTTTTTTAATTTATCTCAGTACATCCCATTTGAGATTGTACCACTCATGCCAACTGAGAAGACTCCCGTAGTGCTGAGGTGCTACGGGACAGAGTGGCGTATGAACTACTCGGGGCAAGGTAAGATCAAGGTCCTTTCCCCAAAGGGTTTTGGAGAATTTCTTAGGGGAAACAACCTATGCATCAGGGACACCTTGTTCTTCGAGGTGCTACAAGTTATGGGACCAATCACCTTCAAGGTCATCATTGTTCGTGGTGATTGAATTTATTGTATTTTCACTTATGTTGGAACTTAAACAACTCTTATTTGAATTTATGTAAAACTTGCATGGATATTTTTATTACTGCTATTTTTCAAATTATTTAACCATGTTATTTGAACATTATAGAATTGACAGTGTATATGTGCCATTTGATTTGTGCATGATTTTATAAAACTATTTAATAATTCTACGATTTAAAATCATTAAACAAAGGGTGTAATGGACTTTTACGAAAGTTACTTCTGATTTCTTTGATGTTTATTGCTAGCTAATGTAATGTCTAATTGTCCTGTTACATACCCCTAAATTAATCGTGATGACGGAACATTGGGAGGAGAGAGACGCCGAAATGGGGAGAAGTGCACGACCACCGTCTTCTGTTTTCATTTTTTCTAACACCGTCAAATTCTTTACTTTAACGTATCTTTTACATACCATCAACTTCGGTAGTCAATTGGACTACATGTCGGTGCAAACGACTTTTAATGAGAAATTGGGACACCTATTAAAACAACATGTGCGACGTCGCACATGACTCGGTAACATTAATTACTTCAATTTTTTTAACCTTTTACTTCGGTTCACATAATAACCAAGGTAAATAATATCTTTTACTTTGAAATAAAAAATAACCGAGGTAAAAGAACTTTTGACCTCGGTTATTTGGTGTTAACAAAAAAATTGAGGTAAAAGGGGCGAAGTAATAGATATGTTCTCTTGTAGTGAAAGTAAGGTTATGTAATCCTCATGTTCTTGCTTTGCCAGCTTTTAACCGTACTTTTGAAATTCATTGTGATGCATTGGTATTGATATTGGTGTTGTTCTTATGCAAGAGAATCTACCTATAGATTATTTCAGTGAAAAGTTAAAGGGATGTGCTCTTAATTATCTTGCTTATAACAAGGAATTCTATGCTATTGTGAGGGATTTTGAGACATGGAAACATTATTTATTTCATAAATATTATTTATTCACAGTGATCATGAGTCCTTGAAATACTTAAAAAGTCAGTTGAAGTTGAACAAGCGTCATGCTAAGTGGTCTAGTTTTATTGAGTCTTTTCCTTATGTAATGCGATATAAGAAGGGAAAAGAAAAGTTGTTGCTGATGCTTTGAGTCGTATGAATAGTTTACTTACAGGTCTTGAATATGTTATGCTAGGGTTTGCTTTTGTGAAAGAATTATATGCAACTAATTCTGATTTTGCTTCTATTTATACTGCATGTGAGGATGGTGCTTATAATAAATTTTATAGACATGATGGATTCTTGTTTCGTGATAATAAGCTTTTTATTCTTCAATGTTCTATGAGAGAACCACTTGTTAGGGAAGCACATTCAGGTGGTCTTATGGGTCATTTTGGTGCACTTAAAACTTATAATCTATTGCATGAGCACTTTTATTGGCTGAAAATGGCATTATCTGTTGATAGGATTTGTGTGATTGTAATGATTTCTTGAAGTCTAAGTAAAAAACTAAGCCTCGTGGACTTTACATGTCATTACATGTTCCTACACATCCTTGGGTTGATATCCCCATGGATTTTGTCCTAGGTTTTTCACGCTCTCGGTCAAGTAACGATTCTATCTTTGTTGTGGTCGATGGATTTTCGAAAATGGTACATTTTATTCCCTGTAGGAAAATTGATGATGCAAAGCATGTGGAAGATTTATTTCTTAAGAAAATAGTTTGGCTTCATGGCATACCTGCGAGCATATTGTCTGACCGCGACGTTAAGTTCTTATCCTAATTTTGGAATACATTATGGTGCAAATTGGGGACCAAATTGCTATTTTCTACTGCCAGTCATCCACAAACTGATAGGTAAACGGAGGTCACCAACGGTACTCTTGATACTCTCCTTCGTTCCTTAGTACAAAAGAATTTGATGAATTGGGAAGCGTGAATTTCGATAGCAGAGTTTGCTTATAATCGCACAATTTATTCTACTACTTCTTTATCTCCATTTGAAATTGTTTATGGTTTCCTACCTATTACACCTCTTGATATTATTCCTTTGAATTTTAAAAATGTTAGGAACCTTGATGGAGAAAAGAAAGATGATTTTGTTAAGCAGTTACACGAGAAAGTGCGACTAAGGATTGAAAGGACAAATTCTCAGAATGCAAATCAAGGTCGTAAACTGGTGAGGTTCAAACCAGGGGATTGGGTTTGGCTGTATTTTCTCAAGGAACAATTTTCTAATGCTCAGAAATGTAAATTAATTTTGCGTGGTGATGGTCTTTTTAAAGTGCTAGAACGTGTGAATGATAATGTTTACAAGATTGCTTTACCAGGCGCCTATGGTGTTAGTATTATGTTCAATGTTGCTGATTTATCTCCGTTCACCTTTAAAGATGATTCAGTTTCGAGGACAAAACCTTTCTACCACGGAGGGAATCATATAGATGTCAAAGCTACCACCATAGATGGCGATATGCCAAAACTTGATCAGACATTCAAAGGATATATTCGGGATCCTCTAAGTGACATGACATGACCTATGACTGGGGAAAGAACGAATCTTAGAGATGCAGCATTGAATGCTTCGATTGATCAGTTTCGTGATGAAGAGTTGAAGAGTAAATCGACAATGTCTTGGATTAATTGTTCAAAAGTGTCCAAGTATTGAAGACATCGTGAAGAACACTATACTCTTTTTTCCCCTAGATTTTTTAATAAAGTAGTGTGATAATTTTAAATTATTTTAATTTTTGAATAAAACCATTAAACTCGGCCATGTGGGTTTTGGAATAGTTTAATTTCAACTAGTTTTCAATTAGGGCTTACAGTATTCAATTCTGATTTGATTATAATTATATTTGGTAAGATTAGCTAAGATAATATTCATTTAACTTAGCTTGATGAATTTTTGGCATATATATTCTTATTTTAGGTATTTTACTTGTATATGATTTTAACTTCTTAAAACTGCCATAAATCTTTTCAGTTTCTGACATAAAATTACCAAATTCTGCCTTCTTTCTGATTTGTATTGGCCGAATTATACCATATAAATAGGGGAGGCCTTGGACGAATTTTACTACATTTTTATCCATCATATATTCAAAATTTAAGCTATTACTCTTTGTTTGCGAGCGATCCATTATTGCTTAATCATGCGGGTTAATTAAGTTAGCAATACACTTCAAATTTGTGAGCTAATTATGCGTGCTAGTTAGTAAACAGTTTGTGCATCTGTGATTAGGATTGAGAAAATGTTCCTTCATTACAGTCAAGAAATCATTAAAATTCTGGAATCCAAAGTGTTCGCAAGGAGATTCATATAACCATTAGCAAGGCTGGCTGATCATCCTCAATCATGGTTAGGTGCGCCTCATCCCGTTTTCCTTGTTTTTCCTTGCGACACTCAAATAATAATAAAAATGGCCATAAATGCCACAATTGTGACAGTTTCCCTTCCTTGGACCTTTTTCTTGAGTCCTTGTGGTACATCCCTTCTGGTTCCACGAGTCTCCACGACCAAGACTCTTAGCCGTGTTGCGGCCCTGGCCTTTTCCACCAGTCTCAGAGGTTTCACCCTTCTCCCTGTGGCTTTGGCAAATTTTCCACTCTTTCTCCATGAGAAGCAATTTAGCATCACCCTTGTCGTTTGGATCACCAATTCCAAAACAATCCTTCACCGAACGTAGTCGTCTGGTCAATTCATCAATTTAGAGCATGTTTAGAACAAGCAAAGTCTCAATTGCAATTGCCATTTGCACGTAACGTTTTGGCTCAACGCGCAAGAAATTCTTCACGGCCTTCTCCTTCCCAATGTGTCATCAAGGAAGCGAAGATTGTTGACAAGGCTTGTGATTCTCATGGAAAAATCGTCAACGTTCTCACCATCCTTGAAAGTAATGGTTTCGAACTTCGTGCGCAACATTTGTGCATTGGCTTCACGAACACGTTTGATGCCCATTCATTGCATCTTCACTGTGTCCCAAGCCTCTTTGGTCATATCCTTCACATTCAACGTGGACATCATCTCCGGCGGCACCGCTCGCAGGATTTCAGCGAGCGCCTACCCATCTTCACGGTAATCAGCACCCCCCTTCCTCAACCACTAGCCACAAACCTTGTGCTTGCAGATTCACCCTCGTCACTAGGGCCCAATCCACATAGTTTGTGCAAGTTACCATAGTGTACACCATTGGTCCACCACTCTCCCTCAACACCTATTGCACCACCACTTCACGAGCTCTTAGTCCCTTGGTTGCACTACGCCCCCTCTGTCTTGGTGGACTAAGAGCTCAGTTTCGTCAACTTAAAGCATGGCTTTAAGCTAGTGTTTGAATCTGATAAGTTAGTCTTGTCAAAGCTAGGTATGTTTGTAGGCAAAGGCTA
>JAULKM010139597.1:0-18433 GCA_032355605.1 Rubia tinctorum
CTATTCCAACAGTAACCACTCATATCATCTCCTATTCACTTCATTTTCTCTTCTCAAACTCTCGGATTCTTCATGATTTGATTGAATCCACACCTTCATTCATATAGAAATCAGTATTATTCTTGTTAATTGCTTTCTGATCCTTTTGGATCATAACAATTGAGCGGCGTTCATTAGACGTGAATGTGCTTTGGTGCATCCCTGTCGTCAAAATTATCGGCAATGACAGAAAATAGGGGGCACGAATCGATGTTGAATCGGTTGAAGGATCTTGACTACAGGATGACTGAACTTGCTCAAGAAAGGAGGAGAGATTAAGGAGCAAATTGATGCAATGGGTGCGAGGTTTACCAGCTTATTTGAATCTTCTATAAATTCTTTTCACAGGGAAATCATGTCTGATGTGAAAAGACAGCATGAGGAAAAAAAATTTGGCGGTTCGATGAACTTATAGAAATGATGAAAGCTTTAGGTCTAGCCGACAACAACAAAGACAAGGAAACTTCCGAGAGTTCCAATCACTATGTTCACACAGGAAGGGTGGAATCTTCGACTGCAATGAGGTTTGAAGGACAAAGAAACAGTTCACAATGAGGTCAGGTCTGAACAACTTTCTTTCAAACGTAGTTCTCATATACGGGTTAATCCTAAAGTTGTGTTTGGTTCTGAATCCTTTTGGTTGGAAAGTAATTATGGAAAATACGGGTAGTTTCTAGGAGTCGATTCTCGTCGAACCTTCTCCAGGTAGTGAAGATATAACATGCTTTGATATTCTTGAAAGTCATGTGAAGTCATTAATGATAATAGAGCCAATTAGCTTAAATTTAGTAGATGATAGTCTGGAATTAGTTGATAGCTAGTGAGGAGAAATTAATTTCCGTTGGTTTGTCGGGAAACATTGGTGGAACTATTAAAGTTAGATATCAGGGGTTACGTTGCTGGGAATGGAACATTCAAATCGTGTGGGTTCTTTGATGGTGATTGTATTCAGAGTGGAAGCAAGGAAATGAGTGATAAAAATAGTGAATGTGTTGAACCTATTATGTGTTATGATCACGACATTCTTGAGAAGTCATATAGTTTAACTAGTGGGGAAAAAATAAATGTTCTTAAGAATGAAAGGTTACTTGTTCAATATCTTGGTTATAATGTCTTTGATTAGAGAATGAACATTCGGAAATGGGCTAGTAAGAAGTAGGGAGCTCAATGGTATACAAGTGTGATTAGTTATAAATGGGATAATATATTTGTAAACACTACAAGAAACCATATCTATTACCTCGGTTCTACATGGATTTTTACCTCGATTTTCCGCCATGAAAAAACCGAGGTAATTGTATCCGAAGTAAAAAGTGTATTTTTTACCTCGGTTCTTAACCATTACCTCAGTTTTTTTGCGTGACGTCGGCAGGTTTTAAGTGCGGAGTCGCTCATAGTACTAAGGCTGAAGATCGGAAACCAGAGCTGCGACGTCGTTCAGCACGATGTCGGCATATATGACGAACGATGTCGGCCATACAAACAAGACACACGATGTGAGAGGAAAGTCTACGACGTCGTTCCAGCCAACGTCGTTGTAAAGAACAGCGACATCGCTCGCTGCGGAGCACCCATGTCGTGTGCATGTTGACGTGGAACGGTGAACAATACAGTTTCATTTTGAACAGCCGATGTTGCAAAAAAAAATTTACACGCCGATTGTACATGCGACGTATCTTATGTGTCGCATGATCACCGGTATGTGTAACGTCGCAGATTAATCGTGGAGAGAACGTTTTTGATACAATATTATAATATTTAATGAAACAAAAAATCGTTCGTCGATAGCCATTACATATAATTTAGTATTGGATTACTCTGGAAATGGTTAAACATCATACAACAATAAATTATTATTCAATTAATGTGGGAAAATTAACAATGTCATTTTAAAATCCACAAAAATTAAACATATATTATGAATACACGTTACAACATATACTAATATATAAGGTTGATATTGGATTTAAACATTAACTGTATTGAACCTCCATATTGTCTACGTTGTAAGACATTGGCACTGTCAGGGTGACTAGTGAAATGACAAGTCATCCATCTACAGTCCATCGATAACTCTCGTTGTCCTGTTACACCCAATACACAAGAAACAAAATTTATGTTAGAATTGAACAGTCCCAAAATGAAAAACACAAAATAGTCATACGGAGATGACTTGAATGTCAACTTGGGAAAATGGATATTCGTAAAAGGGACGTCGCAAACTATAGTGATTGATGTCGCTAAGGTCGACCTACGTGCGACGTCGGTTATTCAAGATATTTCATGTTTTATATTGATATGTACGACGTTGGTCTTAATTTGGTTTTATATCGCAAAGACCGACTAATAGTGACCAACGTCAAACATTCATATTGTGTTCATACGAATAAGTAATTATTGTACACAATCAGCCCTAATCTAAGAATTTTTTCTCATCCCTTACCAACATGTCATCATCTTGGAAATAAAAACAATATACACTATGTAACATGTAACACAATATCATACATCATGAAAATATACAACCTTTGATCAATGACAAAAATAACATATAGAAGGTATGGTAATTAAATTGCTAAATTTTCATTAAATGTTTGGAAAACTATCTCAATTAATTTGAACCCGGAGATACTCCCTCACTGGATACCTGTTGATGTTTGAGAAAAATAAATTGATTGATCTCTTGAATTGTTGTAATGGTGTGAATGGAGAGGATGATGTTGAGTAGGGCTTGGAGAAAGTGTGTTAAAGATGAGTAGGGTTTGGAGAAAGTGTGTTAAAGATGAGAAAAAATTTGGTTGGGGAAATCTTGCTTCAAATTTTTGGCTCAAATTGTTGTTTCCTGCTGGAAATTTCATTATGACCAACGTCGTTTTTTTTCCGGCCGTGGTTTGCTTTAGGCGACAAACCTGCGACGTCGTACACGAGGGCCAAAGGGTAATTTTTGAAAAGTGTCGTAAAATACTCCATGTCAAGATTGGGCACCCTTCCGTCGACCCTCTTAATCCGAGATCGGTACGACATTGTCGGGAAAATATGAATAAAATTTTTTTTTCTACAAATTTGCATTTGGACTTATACTACTTTCTTGGAGGGACCTAAGTGTAAATATTAAAAAGTAAACCGGTGGTCCCAATCACGATTCCGATCGTCTGAAAAAGAAACGTTGTCTTCTCTAGTCGAATTATAATTGTAACTTATTAGTCAAATTTATTTGATAAAATATTATGGTGTAATCTTATATGAGTTTATGTTGAAATCAGATTTATCATCCAGTAGACTTCTAGAGAGTAAAAAATATTAATTAAAACCTTAAATAATATCAACCGACCACTATTTATTAACATGGAAATTAACAGTGTAACATTTTTCTGTAATTAATTTTTTTTAAATAATGTGTTGATATCTAACAACTTAATTGTTTCACCCTTCTATATAAACCCTTATAAATCTATATCTTAATCATACAAGTTATATCAGCGCAAAAGGCAAAAAGAGTAAGGTGATAAATAGTGATAAATAGTTATTAGAGAGAGAGGATTCAAGCCAATCAAGTAAAAAGAAGGTATGTTTTTGTTCCCGATATCTAGATAGAAAGCTTAATTTGAGCATTTTGTTATAAAGGTGATAAATGAGTTAAAATATGATCCATAATTAGGAAAATTGAGTTAAAACAATACTAATAAAATGAAAGTTAAAGTTCCTGAATTTGGAGTTCTAATGGTATGAAAATGCTAAATTTCATACAACCCAACTTTACCAACCTTATCAAATTAATCCCAATTTGTTTTCAATTGAATCTTATACTTTTGAAATATATTAAAATTTTCAATTGAATTTAGAGTTAAAAAAATAATTTCAATAATAAATAAATAAGAAAATTAACTTTGAAAGTACTACGGTTTTTAAATAAAAAATTTAGAGTGACTAACTGGGAAAACTGATCGTGATGCCTTTATAATTATTATTTTATTTTATTTATAAGTTATAATTAATAAAATATTGAATTTTAAAAAATAAACATACTACGTATGCTGAAAAAAATCATCAGGCAAATATTGACTTGAATAAATAATGTTTGTTGTATTACAACTATGTCTACCCATATTAATCTTGAATTGCTAGTGGATTGATGTAATGAATCCTGATAAGTATTTCTGCCCTTAAGATTATGTCTATAACTACTTGTTAGTCATTACCATACTAAGGTCCTATTTTCCGGAGGTTATCTGCATTTCGGTTCAATTTATTTCACTGGAAATAAATTGAACTGAATTTTATCTTTATTTATTCATACTATTACTTTTTTCAACACACTTATTTTAGTTCAATTTATATCAATTCAGTTCAATTCAAATTAGATTAGATCAATTCAAATAGAACATGGTCTAAGTATGTGATAAAATATTATGGTGTAATCTTAGAACAAGTCCAACAACTTCCTTAAAATTTTCTCCAAGATAGGGAATGAAAACCAATCTTCCCTATATATTTTTTGACTTAAATCCAACTACTTATCTATTTTGCATGATCTGCCATTTAATACACTATAGTTTCCTTTTAATTTAAAGCTAAGAATTGACTTTTAATCACTCCAAAATACATTTAAAAATTAATACTAGTTAGTGTTTTTAATCAATATAACAAATTGAAAACTAGAACTTACATATTAATTAGAAACTAATATTCTTTTTATTTTTTTTGTTTTCACCCAATTTGAAATTAAAGACGAATAACATAAAAAAAAAGTTAAACAAAGTTTTCCATATAATTATCATACTCATATATGAATTATATAAAATTCACGCTCAACCTATTCACTATCTACTAAACCTGCTACAAGAAATTACATTCAACATCCAGATTGCCATTGTTTTCTTCCAAATAAGCAAAAAATAAATTTTAAAAAACAAATATTTATGTCTAGCCTAATTTTTATAATGATGACTCATTTTGTTAGATTACGGCATTAATGGTGTGATGGTGTGGGTCATATTTATATTATAAATTAATAATTAGTTTTTAAAAACATTCAATATAACAAATTTAAAAAGTAAAAGTTAGAATTTAATTAGAATAACGACATCCAAAAAATTCAAAAACTATAAACTACAAATCAAAGAAAATAATTTCAACATTCTAAAAAATTCATTATTGACATTGAATCATTATTGACAAAATCCTTAAAAAATATATAAAGAAGCATCCCATCCGAGCTCGAGATTGTAGTAGTTTTCTCAAATTATTTTTGTTGAAAGTCGAATGTACTTTATAGTAAGAATGCGAAAATGAAGAAAATATTATATTTAAATTTAATAAAAATTGAATATTGTGTTATAATTCGATGCATTCAATTGGAATTGCATTAAATTTCCATTCCCTATAATGATTTTCTCTTTCTACAAATATAGGGAAACAAATATTCTCTCTCATCAAAATCTCTATATTAGAGAATGAGATGAGGAAGCTGTTGGAGCTTAAAAACCAAGTATAATCCCTATAATCAATGAAAATCACTATTATAGAGAAGTTGTTGGACTTGCTCTTAGATGAATCTATGTTGAAATCAGATTTATCATCCACTAGACTTCTAGAGAGTCAAAAACATTAATTAAAACCTTAAATAATATCGACCGAGACACTATTTATTAACATAGAAATTAACAATGTAACGTTTTTTCTGTAATTAATTTTAATAATAATGTGTTGACTTCTAACAACTTAATTGTTTCAATCTTTTATATAAACCCTTATAAATCCATATGTTGGTCAGAAAAGCTATATAAGCTACAAAAAGCACAAAGAGCAAGGTGAGAAACTGTGACTAGAGAGAGGATTCAAGCCAACCAATTAAAAAGAAGGTATGTTATTGTTCCTATATCTAGATAGAAAGCTTAATTTGAGTAATTTCATGTAAAAAATACATGCGTTTGTGGGGAAAATTATTGATATAGTGGATGGAATATCAGTGGAAAAATTGGATAAGTGAAAAAAAAACTTGAAATATGAAAATTTATTGCTTAAAATTAGAGTGCTGAAACTTTGAATGGTAACCTGTAGATTTATCTTAATGAAATTTTAATCCTTATATATTTTCCTCTAAATTTAGATTCAATAATTAATATAATAATTAAATAATAAACTTTAGAAAATTTAGAAAAAAATGTCTTCATTAGTTGTCATATGTGCTGATACAGTAAATTAGAAATTTTTGTATACCTAGTTATGAAGTACAGTATCTGGTTATGTACAAATTCAATTAGTATGATTTAATATCCTTAAAATAATTTGATTTTTGAACTATAACATATGATCCATAATTAGGAAAATTGAGTTTTAAACAATACTAATAAAATGAAAGATAAATTTCCCAAATTTGGAGTTCTAATGGTGTGACAATGCTAAATTTCACCCACCCCAACTTTGCCAACCTTCTCAAATTAACCCCAATTTCTCTTCAATTGGTTATTATACCTTTGAAATATTTTAGATTTTCAACTGAATTTAGATTTCAAAATTATTTCAATAATAAATTAATAAGAAAAAAACATTGAAACTACTATGATTTTTAAATAAAAAATTAGAATGTCGGACAAGAAAAATTTATGTCTTGAGATTTGTAAAACAATTTTAACTGATCTTGATGCCGTTATATTTATATTTTTTAATTATAAGATAGAACTAAGAATTGATGTACATGCAATGTTTGAGTGTGTTAAATTGAACTTGAAATTTTGTATTCAGAGTGCTGCAAGGTGGAGCATTTGAAATCTTTGGATCAACCTAGTTTCAAACACACACATTATCAGAATTAATAGATTATTTATTTACTTTTACACCTATGTAAATGTTTCCTTATGAATGACCATTTCGAGTAAAGTTGTGACATTATTCAGGAACCGACAAGTCTGACAAGAACAAGTCCCTTAGCAGAGAGCATAGTATTGCTCTTTCCCATGACTTAAAAGAGTTTGGGAGTAAGCTTTCGAAAGAGAGAAAGAACCGGCTTTCCAAAATGTTAGGTGTAGCTCCACACAAAATTCAAATATGGTTCCAGAATCAGCACACAAAAGAGAAGAAGAAACGTGAAAAGGATGTGTATCAGGCGGCACTAAACGAGTACAAGAAGTTATGAAATTAAACGAGTTTCTCAGATCTTGTACTTAGCAAAAGAAAGATGAGGTATTCATTTGATTTTAAATACATGTATATAAATGACGATTTCCTATTCTAATTGACGTGTTTATAAATTTCAGATCATGAGTTTATGAGCTAAAATATAATTGAGAAGAAGGAATCTCAATGGAGGAAATGAAGCACCACCAATCAACTTCCATGAGGGATCAACCAGTGCATTTGTAGGCATCCCATTTTAGTCACTTGATGGCGTTTCCCATGGGGGATCAAACAGTGCATTTGCAGACATCCCACTACAGTTACCTGATGGAATTTATCATAAGGGATCAACAAGTGCATTTGAGGTTATCCCATTTCAGTCACCAGCTGGCGTTTCTCATGGGGGGATCAACTAGTGGATATACATGCATCCCAGTACAGTTACCTGACGACGTTCCTCATGAGGGATTAACCTATGCATTTCCAGGCATCCCATTTCAGTCAGCTGATGGTGTTTCACATGAGGGATCAACCAGTGCATTTGCAGGCATCCCATTTTAGCAACTTGTTGGGTTTTTGACATGAGGGATCAACCAATGTATTTGCAGACATCCCATTTCAATCATCTGATGGCGTTTCTTATGTGGGATCAACTAGTGAATTTGTAGGCATCCCATTTCAGTCAGCTGATGACATTTCTTACTAGGGATCAACCAGTGCATTTGCAGGTATCCCAATTTAGTCACCTGATGGTGTCTCTCATGATGGACGTTAGACTCCGTTCGTGTGTACGGGCCTTGAGAATAACTGAAAAAAACTTGAAATATGAAAATTTATTGCTTAAAATTATAGCGCTGAAACTTTGAATGGTAACCTGTAGATTTATTTTGAATGAAATTTCAATCCTTACATATTCTAAATTTAGATTCAATAATTAATCTAATTATTAAATAATAAACTTTAGAAAATTTATATAATATTTGCTTCATTAGTTGTCATATGCGTTGATATAGTAAATTAGAAATTTTTGTATACCTAGTTCTGAAGTACAATATCTGGTTATGTATAAATTCTATTAGTTTAATTTAATATCCTTGAACTTCGATTTCAACCATAACATATGATCCATAATTAGGAAAATTGAGTTTTAAACAATACTAATAAAATGAAAGATAAATTTCACGAATTTGGAGTTCTAATGGTGTGAAAATGCTAAATTTCATCCACCCCAACTTTGCCAACTTTATCAAATTATCCCCAATTTTTCTTCAATTGCTTACTATACCTATGAAATATTTTAGAATTTTCAATTGAATTTAGAGTTCAAAATTATTTCAATAATAAATAAATAAGAAAAAAACATTGGAAATACTGTGATTTTTAAATAAAAATTTAGAGTGTCAAACTAGGAAAAGTTATATCTTGAGATTTGTAAAACCATTTTAACTAATCTTGATGCCTTTACATTTTTAATTTTTTTAATATAAGATAGAACTAAGAACTTGGTGTGTATGCAATGTTTGAGTGTGTTAAATTGACCTCGAAATTTAGGATCAGAGTGCTGCAAGTTGAAGCATTCCAAAGCTTTTGATCAACTTGGTTTCAAACATACACATATCGTAAATAATAGATTATTTATTTACTTTTACACCTATGTAAATATTTCCTTATAAATGAGCATTTCGAGTAAAGTTGTGATTTTTTTTCTAGGAACCGACATGTCTGACAAGAACAAGTCCCTTAGCAGAGAGCATATTATAGCTCTTTCCCATGACTTACAAAATTTTGGGAGTAAGCTTTCGGAAGAGAGAAAGAACAAAATTTCCGGAACGTTAGGTGTAGCTCTACACAAAATTCAAATATGGTTCCAGAATCAGCTCACGAAAGAGAAGAAGAAACGTGAAGAGGATAAGTATCAGGCGGCACAAACAAGTACAAAGAAGTTGTGAAATTGAACGAGTTTCTCAGATCTCGTACTCAGCAAAACAAAGATGAGGTAAGCATTTGATTTTAAATGATTGTATATAAATGATAATTTCCTATTCTAATTGACATGTATATGAATTTCAGGTTTTGAGTTTACGAGCTAAAATAGAATTGAGAAAAAAGAATATCAATGGAGGAAATGAAGCACCACCAATCAACTTCTATGAGGGATCAACCAGTGCATTTGCAGGCATCCCATTTCAGTCACTTGATGGTGTTTCTCATGGGGGATCAACCAGTGCATTTGCAGACATCCAATTTTAGTTACCTGCTAGCATTTCTCATAAGGGATCAACAAGTGCATTTGAGGTTATCCCATTTCATATAATTATTCATGATTTGAAGGAGTTTGATAATGAAGAGAACATGAGTGATGCTTCTTTATTTTCTATCCGTTTCCTATGGACATATCAGTTAATTTCACTGCGAGCCAATTAGTTATTTCTATTGGTTGGCTGTTATTTATTGGTTATAGGATTTGTAGTCTACTCATTACCTTGCGTTGAAAATGAATAAATGAGTTGTTCTGTTAGACTTTTATATGGCTACATATAAATATAGTATCTTCATAAGTGGTGGCAGTTATACCACTTCTATTTTATCTGATTTATATTTACATCGATATGGATACTGTGATCACGTGTGTACCAAAGATTATTCAATTATGAATGGAAATTTATTTAATTTTTTCTACGTTTCATGAACAGTTGGGCGATCATAGTTCAAAATAAGCAGCTAGATGGATTCGATCTTTACAAAAGGTTATCTTAAACCCTATTAAGGACAAATTAGCTTCTTCGAAAATAAGGTGGCAACCCTTTAGGTAACTTTGTCTATTGGTCCAACATAATTTTTTGGTATTATAGTTTCAAGGGAAAAATACAAAACTAACCCTATTATTTTTCGAAAGTGCCAATCTAACCCTGTAAAATGTGAAAGTGCAATTCTACCCCTAACTTTATGAACAATTGTGCCAATATACCCAAATTGTACTATCCCGACATTGACCTAATCTGAAATGACAAAATTTTCCCTTGCCTTTAAACTAAATTTGTGTGGACTATTTTACCCTTACCAACAGTCGCTGCTCCACTGCACGCCACCTTCTTCCACCTTCTCGCTATCGCCGACCACTAGAAAACCCCCGCTCATCCCATTCTAAAACCCAGAAAACCTCATAGCCCACCACCATCCCATTCTGAAACCTTGAAAATCCCACCGCCCGCTACCATCCTACCACCAAATAAGAAACCAAAAAACCCCTTGCTCACCACCATCCCACCACCATCCTCCACCAAATCAGAAACCCTAGCCACCTCAAAATCAATGCCAGCCACCATCTCAAAAAAAACCCATGCTTAAAATAAGAAAACCCCAAAAATCCCCCGCCTTCATCTTGCTTTGTCTCCATCTTCACCAAATAAAAACATTGTTGTTGAACGATGTCGTGATGATCTTGAGCACCACTGCTCTGCTTCGCTCCGAATGAAAGACGGCATGCTGGGAGTGGAGAAGGTGTCTCCGCCGCCCCCTCCTCCACGAACGGAATCACGGGTCACGGTCTTAGTTAGTTGGAGCCGAGTTAGGGTCGTGGTTCTTACGCCGCCAAAGGTGAAAATAATTTGCGGAGAATAAGAAGAAGAGTAATATCTTCTTTTCCTGTTTTTCAAATTTTAGATTTTCCAGTAGGGTAGAAATTAATTTTTATTTTAGGAAATTTAATACTTTAACAATAAGGGAGTTAGGAACACCTTGCATGGTTTTGCACCCTAATTTCTCTATTTTGTGAAAGGTTTTGATTGTTTAGGCAATTACTTCCATGATCGGGTCAAGAATTGAAGTTTTGATGCAAAGTAGAGACCAAATCATCATAAAAGCCCGCCTTCAAGAGTGATAGAAGAAACTAGACCCACTTATAAAGTGGTAGAATATGGTTTGAAGTAGGAGTGAATATAAGGAAAAAGAAGCAAGCAGAAGGGTGAAAAACTTTGGTAGCGGTCCATGCACTGCTGCACAATTCGCATCCATAAGTCCATGGCCAAGATCCAAGAAGAGCCCCAGGTCATAGATCATGCACTATTGCATGATCTGTGACACTCAGAAGCGCAACAACGACCAAAAGTTACCTCCCAAGTCGTGGGTCGTGCAATAGTTCACGGTCTTCAATGCTCAGTCTTGAAGCCCTGGGCATTAAAGACACTTAGATCACATACCGTTTAGCAGTGCATGGTTCACAATCACCAGATGTCTAGGTTTTGACTATTGCATTTAAAATTTATCCATCTTCCCACCTATTAAAGCCTCTTTTTACCCATTGGATAAAGAATCGAACTTCTGGGTAAAAAACCTATTTTTCCATATTGAATTTTTTTTAATTGTATGTTATTTGTCATAGGTATACCTTGATTAGGCTAACTAAGCACTTGTGAACATTTGGTAAGCATGTTCAGGTTAAGATTGTGAGATTTTTGGTTCCTCCAACCCATTTTATATTATTTTGAGAAATTCTTGTGTTTAGTACTTATTATTATCGCATGATTAAGGTTAGGATACTAAAAACTTTGATTGTGCCATGATTTATTTCTAGCCTCAAGAATGAACCTGGAAAGATTTTGACTTTTTGGTCGTTGATTGGTGTTAAGATTGTGTTTAGGAGTGAAAACTAAGCAAAGTTGTTGATTAATTGATTAGATTAGTCTTGATAATGGAATTGAATTATTTTTGATTTTCTGTGGGAGAACTATGATGTGATTATCTTTAACAAGGAACTGCATCACGGTTAGTGACTAATTTTAAAGGTTCTTTCTCAGTGTCTCGTAGCCATTAAGATAACCGGGGTGAACACTGAGTTAAAAGGGTATCTTTGAGATGCTCATGTTTTAGAAGGAAGAAGTTTTGGCTAGAATTAGTATTCATGTCGAATCCCGTTGTTTAATGCTATTTTCGGGGTTGGCCTATTGACGGGATCTAGGAGAAACTAATCTTGGGAGTAAGGGATAGTGTGTGGTGGGTCATTAAGCATATATACGCTAGTTATACCAGGGGGTGAGAGATGATGAGGGTAGATGTCCTCAACCGTTTAAACTCTCCATAACAAGTGATCAAGGGAATAGGGCCAACAAAGATGATAGATTGGATGAGATTGTTGAGGAAGTGGTGAAGAACTATAGTGGTAATGGATTTCTTCTCTGCACACGCTGAATGAGATTCTATTATATGAAGGGTGCCCCAAAGGATTGGCAGTATTGAAGACCACATTTTGGTGATGAATGCCAAAGAAAAGTATTCATATAGCGATGTAGGATATTTAGGACTCTTGAAAATCTTGAAAACAATGTTTCCAATTGGCAACATACTACTGGAAACAGTTTATGAAGTGGAAAAAGTTTATGTCCTATGAGCATGGAATATTAGAAGTTTTGCATATCATAATGATTGTATTCTTTATAGGAAATATTACTCGAAGTAAATATTTTTCCCCGAAATGTAAGAGTCTAAGATACAAACTAAAGGAGGTGAATGTGACTGACAATGTTTACACTGCAGAGCAACTTACGAAGAAGGTCCCCGCTAAGGTTATTTTGTATCAACCGATTATTCCCCATCGGAGAAGATTATTTGAAAATCTTGAAAATGTAAGGAATATGAGTTGGCAAGCAAATCGAACGGTGGAGTACCCTGACATGATTCACCATCCGACCGATGGAAAATCGGTGGAAAGAAAATATATGTGGCATTTTTGGAATTTCGTTACAATCCACATAATTTAAGAAAGGTCTATGCATGAATGAGATAAGTCTTTTTTGTAGTGTGATCACCAATCATAGTTCTTGGCATGTGATCTTAATGACTTACAATTATCTTTCACAATACACATAAGTTACAAACATACATTCTTCTGTTTAAACAACAAAAATCATAGCAATAAGAACAAAATAATTAACCTAGATGTTAAGACACAATAAATTAACACAATCCAATGAATTCAAGAACAAGAGAATCAAAACAAAAAATAATAATATAGAAAAAGAGTTCAGAATTTCACAACTGAATTCTCATGGTTTCAATTACCAGATGAAACTAAAAGTTTAGTTCTTTATACCAAAATCAAAAATAAAATATGAAAAATATGTATTCTTTAATGATGAATTGAGTGGAATCTAATTATATTGAAATCATAAGTTTAAATAGTTGAAAATACTAATTAGAAAAGAATTCATACAAAGTGTCCTAACTAAAAACTGATTCTACTAAAAACATGAAAAGGAAATAAAATACTAACATGAATTAAATTCCTACATAGGACATGAAAATAAGTAAAATTAGATCGGGACAACAATTCTTCCAGGCAGCCACGCCCGCAGAAATTTCCACCGCACGCACAAAATTCCTTCAAGATCTCCTTGGATTTCTTCTGTTGATAGTGGTTTTTTCTGGCGACCCTCCATCGGTCGCCAATCTATTCTTCTTTATCTTGAGTCTTCAATACTCTGATATCAATGGTAAATCTTCCCATCTTTATTTTCAGCTCAAGTTTTTAATATTCTGTTAAATATTTTGATTTCTTCACTTATCCACATCAGCTCTGGATTGCTGAATTACAACACATATGTGTATAGAATAACTCTGAAGTGTGATAATAATTCATCACTAGTTATGATATATAAAATACAACATATCACATACCAAAATAAAGACATTATTTATGAATTTCATGCTTCTTTAAATACATGCAAGAGTGATGGATGCATTTACTAGAAAATATTAATACTAGATCATGACATTAAACAACAAGCTAAAATGTTAATAAGTTTTAGATTATCTTGTATATGACTAATTGAGGCGGTATATTAAATATGGTCATGTGCCACAATTCTCACTTAATCAAATAAATTTAAAACCTCACCTAAAATAAATATCACATACTATGTGACATGATGAGTTTAAGAGGTGGTTCGTGGAAATAGAATAATCAAAGTAATGAAATTTGATAACTTTCAAGGTATATATAGATATAGAAAAATAATTTTTAGTTATTCAAAACAAAGAGAGATGTTTTGGGAGGATTGGGATATTACCATAACCTTTTTAGAGACTAAAGCTCTTCCTTCCGTTTCAACAAGTTTCATACGTTCTATAAATAAATAAAAATTACCCATTTCTTATTGTATAGAAATTCAAGATAACATGTGCACCGGCCTTATTTAGGAAATAGGTACATTTCCAACTATGTTATACATTGATGTTTCACTACCTCAAAATCCTTAACTAGAAGGAGAGTAAAAGTGAATTTTATATCTAGTCCTTTAAGATAACATGTAATTTTTATCTTCATAGTTCTTTAAGATAACATATGTATCAATCTTTTTGGTGATATTTTGAGGTAGGTACATTCCAGATGAAAACTACCAAAACTTAAAAAGAACAGTTTTTCTAAAATAGACAACACCAATGATGTGGTTACTCCCTTCTAAATAATGGTTGTGATCAAAGGTCCACGACAACCGGCACTGCTCTCTCAGAATCCTGCAACCAAAGTCTCCAATTGGATCTGGTCTAAAGGCTCTGATGCTCAAGTTAGTGTTTTTCTCTATCTAGATATAATCTTTGTAATCTCATTTTGTTTTTACCTTGTTATCTCGAGTTATTCTATATCCAGGACTTTCGATTTATAGTTACCATATTAACGTCTGACACGAGGATCGTGTCGTGCTGCAATTCTCACCCTATCTTCGTTGTTCATTCGAAAGATGACTTCGCAAAATTTGTCAACCTGTTTGGTAGATCTTTAATTATAAGTAAATGACTTATTCTTTAAAGTAAGAAGATCAGTTGCTGTTTTTCTTAAAAAAACATTATTCTTTTAATATGAATTGATTTTTAACACATTACCAAAACTGTGTAAGGTGTTTAACTTAAAAATAAAACAACTTTTGAATTTAGTCAAGCACACTCATACCCCATATTAGAATGTACTTTCCACGCAATTGCAATTTTGACTATAGTAATAATTGAGATGTTATAAAAAAAATGAAAAATAAAAAATGCAGTTGAATTATTGATATGTTTTAAGAACCTCACAGGAACTTACAAGAATTCTCCCTCTGTCTATATATCGTCTGCATATTTTCAATCAAGTTTTCTTTTCACCTCCTAAACACTTCAAAAGCGTACACTTGGACTAATAAATAAATTTCGTCATAGGTCATCAATGTCTTCATAAAAAAACTGAAGATCATCCAACAAATAATATGGGAAATGAAACAAAACAAATGATGTCGTGAGTTTAAACATCATCATTCGTCAGCAGATACTCCACAACGGACTATCACCTTCTTCGTAGGGGTTCTTCAGACATCATCATCATCGGATCGAAAAACGTGTCATTAACCATATCCATATACTTAGGCGAATCGAAGCTGTACCACTGATGAGCACTGGGGCCAGTGTTTAACACTTCCTCCGAAACTTCCGGTGCAAGAGCCAGATCATCGGCCAGCAACGGTGACAACGAAGAAGGGGAAACTGCCGCTGCGGCCGCAACCTTCTGAATGGAATTGGAAGACATTACAGCCCCGTTATTCACGAAGTGGCGGACATCGTAATAAGAGAACGGGAAGTTGAGATTGGTCGAGGATTCTTTCAGGCATAAAAGCACGGCATCGTATATGCTTTGGCAGTGGCTTCTGCAGTCGAGTGGGATCCCTATAGGTGACATGCATTTATTAAAATTAAATATTGATTATTTTTAAATCAATAAGTACTTTATTAATTTAAAAAGATATAAGAAACATATATTTAAGAGTAAAGATATATTATATTTAAAAAATCCTAAAGGTGACATGCACATATTCCATGAGTTCTAACTTAGATATTATTATTTTTCAACTTAAAAATACCATAATTTTTATTTAAAAATATAAGAATATTTTTGGTTTTATAATTTAAAGTCGAGAAGTACATTCTTAAAAAAGGTACAGTGGATTAGATTAACTACATATTCAAAACATAGGAAATGAAATTTAAAATGTAAATATTTTACATTAAAAGAACTAAAAGAACTGTTATATAGTAAATAAACGGGTTGGATAACATATTGTGAATATTAAATACTATGTAGAGAAAAAGAAAATAAAAACACCTAGTTTTATTTAAAATTGACTAACGGTTAGATAGATCATTTTATAATTAATGTAAATAATGAGATGATTTGATGATTTTGTTTTTATACATTTTAACAAAGTTTCTATAATTTTAAAAATACTTTAAAATATATCTCAAAATATAAATAATTATAATCCAACCCTATACAATATTTTTCACAATTGATCTATTTGTTAGGCGGTCTAACAAGAAACTTTCTCAAATAAAAATATTGGCAAAAGTAAACTATTAAAACATAATACATTGCAGGAAAAAAATTAAAATGATGCTCTGAATAAGAAAAAAATCACATGCTCTGTGTAGTGCGAAAGATGAAGTAAAAAACAATTTAAAATTAGGTTTGTGATGTTTTTTTGGGTGTCTTCTCACATGCATACCCCTTCAGTCTGTAATGTAAATTCAAGTAAAAGTTAGCTGTAAAAGACCCTCATTGTGAAGAAGATATGGACTTTACATGTACATATGGAGAGTAAAAGACTACATAAGAGTCTAGGCTACATTTTGTCATTTTTTCATTGTAGTAATATTGAACCTTGGTCGGATATAATATGATTTCAAATATGATTTGAGGTTAAGGGATAAATTTGGGACCGATTTGTAGTACCTATTGTCGTATCCCATCTCATTGTAAACAAAATTTCCTTTTCTACTATAAAACCAAGGGAATTTATTCTTGTAATATTTACATTTTGTAGATATTTACTAGTTAAAAACATAAATGATTGTCATACACTACTCCCTCCGTCTCATTTCAAACTGCACACTTTTTGGTCAACTTTCTCATACCATGTTTGACCAACGATAACTTTATTTATGTATCATAATGGAGTATTAAAATTCGATGTTTAGAAAATACATCATGCAGGGAATCCAATGATATCTCACATAATGATATTTGTATCTAAATACTGGTTAAAATTTATGGTCAAATGTGTCTTGAGAAAGTTGACCAAAAAGTGTGTAGGTTGAATTGAGACGGAGGGAGAACTATTGTTTAAGGTTTTTGGCATTTGAGGTAGACCTCACTTTGTCAGTCATTAAATTTTGCATGTTGGTTTTTAAAAGGGTGATGATGTAGCTTTATCAATTCAAGAGATGCAGTTAGATGAAGTTGTTAAATTCCTAGATCGAATAATTTTTTATAATTTGTAAAATCTTGAGCGTCATTTATGCTAGCTTCATTTTCTCCGATCGAGTTTTTAACTGGATTAGTTTCTCACAAGGTAATGTGTTACATTTCTAAAGCTATGAAAACTCTGCAAAGTTTTATATTTTTCTGAAATCTGGCAATTGCAGCTTTAATGTAGTACCACTATAGTATTAATTTTCCACTGCTATATCCTGATACTAAAGTAGATGATGTTGTTGTGCAATTTCAATGCAGGATCTGTACCATTTAATCAATAAGGTTGTGGCCATCAAGAAGCATCTGGAGGTCAGATTCGTTTTCATTGTATACAGTGGCGGAACTAGGGGGCGAGACGGTGGCCCCCCCCCCAACTCCGGTGATTCTTCCTGGATGAATAGTGGCCGCCCCTCCTCCACCCCCAAATCTCCGCCCCAGCCCCTCCTCCGATATACCTCGGGTTCCGCCACCGATTGTATAGTCATATATTTCTTCAGTCGTTGATTTCTTAGTTGCTCCGGTTATATTGCTTGGGAAGATCCTATTTCTTTGGTAAGAATGCATGGTGATTTTTATGTTTTATGTTTTCTGTTCTTTTGAATATGATTCATGGTGGTTTTTTGTTTTATTTTTGAAGGAAATTTGGTGATGGCAACGACGCATATCATCACGACGGTGATTAGTTATTTGCGATGTCCGTTGCTCTGTTTTCTTTGCAATGAACTCATATAATTTTCTTCATAACTGGACTGGGATTGGTGGCTTTTCTTTTATTATGCTTTATTTTCTTTTATTATGCTTCATGTTATATATATAGTAGAGAATTAAAATCAGCAACATATTACTCCCCCGTTTCACCGTATTTGACACACTTACCATTTTTGTACTCCCTCCGTTCAAAAGAGTTTGACACACTTTTTTTTGCTTTTTTTCTCAAGGCATGTTTGACCATTAATAACTTTTGCTACATATTTTAATATCATGTAAAATTTTAATATTTGG
>JAULKM010139607.1:0-18433 GCA_032355605.1 Rubia tinctorum
GATTGCATGTAATTGTGTTACTGCTTTCTGTAAATCGCATGTCTATTGCTTTCAATTAATTCGTATTTTAATTAAGCCTTACACTGTAATGCATGATCGATTAATACAACTATTTTTTTCACGCATGATTGTTGGCAATTTTATTTTCAAGGTTTAATCAATTGTTGTATATCCAATATCAGGTGCAACACAGTGCTCAGCACGTTGTTGAAATCTCCAATCACAACCTATGGTCATTGGACTTGTGACTGAGAATGTTCTATATGCCTCCACAATGATCTCCTCATTTCAGCTGGTTACCTGCATATGCTGCAGTAATCCAGAATAGCAATTCACCACCCTTTGTTACCTCACAAAGCATCATCTGATCTGTCATTCTCATCACCCAAACATCAGCTATATTACCATCCCACATCACCCATATCCTGTCGTTAGAATGTCTTGCATGGTTGTCCATAAATTTCCTCCTGTCCCCAAGTACCTTCCCAACTTATTTAGCATGTTGTTTTTTCACTCCAGTTTCTAAAATCTCAACATAACATTCAACCCTTTGAGGCGGGGGCTGAACTCTCTATGTTTTGTTGTTTTATTCAGCTCACTCACATTCTGAAATCATGGAGCCAATGTCCATAATCCCATGTAAGATCCTGACAAATCCCCAAGGTTTTCACTTTTATAGCTTAATATTTTTATTAATTATCTTTTTGATCGATCTAGTATATTGTGATTTGTGATGAATGTAAGATCACATGATCAAGCGAGTGGATCTCACATTTGAGTAAAAGTGTACTGTACTTAATTAATTAATACAACCCGTACGTGCAACCATGTAGTAGTTGGATTTGTTTTCATTAAACTGTACTGATTGTTTCCTAAGAAACATAAACAAATTATAATGATTGGTGGATTGGCACTGGTTTAGTGGTAAGTCACACTCTCTATAACTGAGAGGTCCATGATTCAACTTGTGAATATTAGAGTAATTTCTTGATAGAAATTACCCAGCGTCATGGGACCGTGTCGGTGGTCCCCGCTGTGATTTCCCAACCTGCAGGTGGTTGATGATTGTAAGATCATGGTGGTTTCGGTTTCGGTTTCGGTGGTGGTGGTTCATTGGTGGTGCTGCGTTTGGGTGTTCTCAGGAGGATGTCTCTAACTATTCAAATTGATGGAGTTTCAGTCTCCACTGAGTTTCAATAGATTTAATGGTGGTGTCTTTTAGTTAATTACTAAATTAGTATGTTAATATGTAATTGGTTGATTGTATGTAATCTTCAAAAAAAATTATAATAATTGGGGCTTCCACGTTGCTGAAAACCCGATACATAGGTTAACGCGGAGTGTGCATTTTCTATCTACTCTTTTGTGTTAGTATAACGGTTGTTTAAGAATTCCAAGAAAATAATTGAACTTAAGGCAACGTGCAATGATGAGACAATTCTAACCTGGCTCTTGTGGTTTCATTTCATTAAATAATCAATCAATCTCTTTCACATCAGCAATTGAACCCATAACTAAATCATCTCTTTTTTTCTCACAGTGATTGAGACAATTCTAACTTCACTCCATAGACATAACTTGATTCTCTCTATCATACTCATTAATTTTACATTTAATATTTAATTCAAATAAATTTACCTAGCAAAATAAATTCAAATATGAAATTTAATAATGCATTTGTAATTTTTTTATTGGATTTTATTTTCTCAAATTTTATTTTTGAAATTAATTTCAATTTATAAATTTTATTTTATGGATCATAATTAAAAATAACCTTATATATTTTCAAACAATGTAATTTTGATTTTTAAATAGAATCAAAATTTAATTTCAATTTTTTAAAAAAAAATCAGAATTTTTTAACAATTTTTTTGATTTTTTCAATTTTTAAAAATTACAAAAATTGATTTTTTTTTCAATTTTTCGATTGTAGCACGAGTATATAGAACTTTAAAAAACAAAATGAGTATCACTCCTTGAAATAAATAGCGGTTGTAGTACGAGTTGTAATGACTCTCTTCATTCCGAAATGCCTATTTTTTGGTGTTGAAAATGAGGAGATGTGAATTTAAGAAAAGAGTACATATGTAGAGGAGGTTTAAGAGGATGTCGAGTGGGGTGAATGCATTAGGGTTTTTAATAATTTGTTTTCAAATAATGTAATTTTGATTTTTAGATAGAAACAAAATTTAATTTCGATTTTTTAAAAAACAAAAATTTTAAACAAATTTTTCGATTTTTTCAATTTTTAAAAATTACAGAAATTGATTTTTTTTCTTCAATTGTTCGATTGTAGTACGAGTATATCGAACTTTAAAAAACAAAATGAGTATCATTCCTTGAAATAAATAGCGGCTGTAGTACGAATTGTAAGGTCTCTCTCTTCATTCCGAAATGCCTATTTTTTTGGTGTTGAAAATGAGGGGATGTGAATTTAAAAAAGAGAGTACATATGTAGAGGAGGTTTAAGAGAATGTCGAGTGAGGTGAATGTATACCGCCTTCATTCCTCCGCAATAAAAATATTGGAAGATAGTTAGTTTAAAGGTTAGAATTTCAACGTCACAATGTCTAAACTATGAAAAGCCTATGTTCCATCATTGATACATTAGAGTAAGAATGACCATTGACGACTTCAACAGAAGACGGTTTTAATATATTTATGTGAAATCGCCTTTTAATTGAAGTTCCAAATTTGAAACCGTTAATTTCAGTTTTTAACAGCCATCTTAAATTGTTAATTGAACCATTGTGCAGACGTTTGTATGCTTCATCATGATATACTAGTGGAAGAATGGCCATTAACGACTCCGTTAGAAGGCGGTTCTAATAAATATATATGGAATCACATTTTAATGGAGGTTTTGAATTTGGAAACGTTAACTTTGGATTTTAACCGTCATGTTAAATTCAGAACTGTTAATTGATCCGCCGTGTAAAATCCATATTCATGATGATTCAAAGTTGAACCTCCATGTAAATGCTAGAGTGAACACACACAACATATTTCACATTCATTTTCCTTTATTTTCTTGCGTGTGAACACAAATCATTCATCAATCAAGAATGATTTTCTTTCTTTCCTTGTCCAGTTTCCTTCCTTACCTTCCTTTCATACGTTTTCGCAAGCATGGTCAAAATCCATGCATTTCGTTGATTCGAAATCCATAATTTGAAATTCATGCGTTTCATCAACTAATTTCTCCCAATTCAAAATCCCTAAGTTTTATTGATTCCCCCTAACTTCCAAGTCAAATTCTAATCCAAACCAAACTTCATTTCATCAAGTTCAATTCTCTGCCAATTAACGTTCTCGACTAGCCACCACCCCATCTAGAAGGTGAAATTTTAGGGTTTAATCAATCCAATTTTTGGTAAGTCCAATGGGGATAGGTTGTAGATCTGAGAATGTTTGTGTTTGATAGTGCCAATTTTGATGTTTGTGCCACTATTTGATGATTGATTTCTGTTGAAATTTATATTGATGGATGTTGTGAACATGTTTACAGCAGTATTTGTTTACTGTTTTTGAGTGTTAATGGAAGTTTTGTGGAGTTGGTAGATGGGTTTATTGTCTAAATAATGCATGAGAAGAGCTGCATTTTTAAAAATCTTCGAAAGCAATTCCGAAGTCAGAACTACTTGTACGATGGGTTGAAAATGTTGTGCATCACCACTGGCGATACATGGCTCAGCCAGAGACGACGGTTATGCACCTTAAATGGTGACCTTCTGCACTAGTGATACTAAAGTGGTGCTTATTTCAACGGTTAACCTAAGTAATGTGTTTTACCATATAGTATCAAAATGCATCTTATATGGGCTAAGCGGCATCATTGATGAGTTCATATTCAAATCACAAAGTAGTTTTGTGCTAAATAATCTCAGTAGCAGTCTTGATTAAGACTGCACTTCAGAAACACCGAGGGTTATATTTGCACTTACAAGAGAACTGAGAGTTACCGAAGTATTTTTTCCTTTCTTGTAATATCTTTATGGCATGTAAAATACATCATTACATCAAAGGCAAAAGTACAGAGAGAACTTATAAGTATAGTTTTTGATAAGGTTGAGTGGCCTTTTTTTTGTTTAAAGTATTAGAGAGATTAGGGTTTGAATCTAAATTCACCAATCTCAATAAGAAATGCATTTCATCTGTTAACTTCTCACTCCTTCTCACTCATGCTAAATGCTAGATTTTGTAATCTCATGCCCACTCAATAACTATGACAAGGTGACCCTCTATCTCACCATATTTTTATCATTTATTGAGCAATCTTGTCAAAATTGTTACAGGAAGGCTCGTGGACAAGAAAAGTCACTTGATTTAAAATTTCTTGTTCAACACCAATGATATTGAAAAGGGTCGGGGCCGAAACTCCCTCTCATGCCAAGGTTACGCTGCTATTCTCCACTTGGGAAAGACCATATCATACATTCTGTTGGCCGAAGCCCAATAGCCAAAGTGAAGATCTCCAAGTCCGATTCTACCTTCGACTTACACCTCTATTCCAAATAAAATTATAGTATACAGTATATTTGGTAACTCTATATGGTAAGACAACTATTTGTACAAGGAAAGTGAATATTTATCCTAAGATATCTTAGAGATCAATCTCTATAAAAACCAATGTATTCCTTTGTTCTTTTCATCCAATTCTCAATACTCAGATCGAATACTTTTGGTCTTACTTTGAAATTGAAGTTTCTTCTCCCGGCCAATCTCGTAGATTTTTTTTGAAGGATTGGTTTGTTGAAACAAGGTTTGGCTATCATTGTAGTTTTACTTGGATCAATTGACATGCATGGTGAGACCCAGTTGTCAATAATCGTGCACCTTGTTCAATGGTGCCATCAAAGAAACCTATAAGGAAGGTAAATTCAAAAGCCATTTCAAGTCATGTTGATAAAAATGATCAGCGTCAGGAGCAACTAGTTTGTCACCAAGGGCTAACCCACATACGATAACTAATCCACAGTTGTCAACCAACCAAAATAGGCCCTCCAAAAACTATAAGAAATTAACCAATTGGTTTTGCGGTCTCCACGCTACCAATCGTTAATCGTGTTATGGTTGGAGTAGCACCGTATCGGTGGTGGAAGAGTCCGAAGATGTCAAAAATGAACTCATAGCATCATTAGATACATGAGAAGAAGCTATCAAACATGAAATCATCTAATAACAACGGGCAGACTTCACCATATTTGTAGAAGAATGACGCAATTATGTTACCGCTACAAAGAAATTTTAATTCATTGCCCATTCTCAACCAAACCCTAACGCTGGTTACATCCTATATACATTAATGAATGGGATGCAATTTTCTAATGGGGGTTACAAAGCTAGATACAGATCCAAGTTCATATACCTACGCATGCACAATGAACGATGCAAATGCTCCCATAAATGGAAATGCATACACAAGGACCCACATTTCAAAACCTGCAGAAAACACATAATCCGATAATACAACAAAAGAAGTTGGTTCCAATCACAGCTACACAAGTTGACCTTAATATTTGGAAGCCGCTTATCAGACGTAGCATGCCCCTTACTTGTCAACCATTATTATTAGGGAACGCTCAACCACTTCACACATCAGGAGAGGTGCATGTACAATAGCTAAGGAAGAATCTAACCACAAATCAAAACACACATGCTTTGACTCAGACGACGATGTCTATTCACACCACAACGTGGGATACCAAAGAGGATCGCGGATGAAAGGAGCCTCAACATCATTGATAAAGAGATGGAGTGTATGATTGAAAATAGGAACATCCAGCTTCAACTTCGTTCATACTGAACATAGTGACAACACCCTAAAATCTGGTGCAGAACTCTTGGATAATGTTCCTACCTATGATGGACATTTTAATCTTGGACAATATTTGATAACACATCAACAAGTCATGGAGTCACGAGACATTCCCCCTAACACTATATGCAATTTAGTAGGACCATGCATTAAGGGTAAATCCCTACGGTGGTTGAAGTCTTTGCCTAGAGGAGAACTCATCGACTATCACACCTTAGGTTGAATCCTACTCACATGTACCAGTTAAAGAAATCTACCAAGAAGGTAATAGATCTGTTGGATCTTTAGCAGAATCCTAACGAGTCAACTACGGCTTTCTACTAACGCTACACAGAAAAGATTCTAGATGTTATCAATAGAACAGATACTATTATGATCTCAAGATATATAAATGGTAGGACTGATGAAAGGCTATATGAGAAGCTAGTGGCTGACAGTTCATCTACGGTGTAACAATTGTAAACCATCATGGAGATATACGCCAAGGTGGAGAAATCCACCAAAAGGTAAAGAGATAATGACATTACCGATGGAAAATATGGATAAAAAAGTAAAGTAAATGCTCTATTCTACCCAAGCCACGATTTGATTCGTACACCTCATTAAATATGTCTAGGGAAAGCATTCCAGCCATCAATAGGCACATTTTCCCTACATCACCACCTTTAAACAATAACCCCGGGAGAATGACGTCGACAAGTTATTGTTGTTACCAAATGAAGGCAATGATTGAGAAATTTTTCACTTGAGGAATGATTCAAGAATATGTTGATTCACCTCCTGAGAAGAAGGATCTTCCAAAGGAAAAAGAGCAGAGCCGCAGCAACTCGAATCCTAGGCAGAAGGAAAATAGGAAAGAGAGAAGGGAGGATCAACGCCCTAACAAAGAGGAAGATCGGCACCCTAACGTAGATAAAGATCCAACTTCTGCTACTAGCAAAGTAATTGCTTTAGATAATTGAGTACTTTACCAATTAGGGGATTAGGATCACAATGCATTATTTTGTATCCAAACTCATTTATGTGTGAAGTGTTTGATTTTTTAGATGATTCCTTCCATGATCAGGTAGAAGATTAAAGCTTGCATGTGAAGCAAAGACCACATTATCGAAAGAATAGCACTTGAAAGAGTGGTAGAAGAAAAAATGCCACTTCCAAAGTCGTAGAAGAAATTTTTGTAGAAGATTGAAGACAGGGCGAAAAGTGAGCTAAGGAGTGTGAAGAACCCTAGCTCGCTGACCGTACACATTTTCATGGTCCATAAAATTTCGTTAGGGGATTGAATATTAGAAGATGCTCATTTTTCAGTCCAGGAGCAGGAAATACATCCAACTTGCAGACCATGTGATGAGATTGTATTTTAATGTTTTCTTAGCACAATTAACACCCATTTTTAGCTTGTTTTGTTGGTTTTTAGTTAGATTATTATGTGTTTTATATAATAGGGGTTTAGAATCACCTTGTGTGGTTAATTACCCTAATTTCCATATTTTGTAAGCATTTAATGTGTAACGTATTTTACCTCTATGATTTGGTTGATTTCTATGTATTTTGTGTGCTTATATGGAAACATACATCAGAGAAGACCATTCGAAAGAACGGTAGTAGATAGAAGTCCAATCAAAACTTTGATAGTAGATTGAAAGCCACTTTGCAACGTGGTAAAAGAGTGCATTGATTAAAAGAAAAAGGGTGGAGAAAATGACCAAGTTTTGGAGCAAGGTCTTGGAGGTTGTTCTTATGCCACAAACCATACTGCTCGAGAAGTCTATCAAAGCTTGGAGACCAATCCCAGAACATGAAGTGTGTAAAATTACACAGTCTATATACTTAGAAGACAAAGAACACGACCCAGGGAAACAGACCATGTAAAATTACACAGTCTGTGTAAATAAAAAGTTCAAAATGTTTGAAGACATTGTCCAAAAAAATGGACCATTTAGATCTACACGGTCTGTACCGGATTCCCGAACACGGTGTGTGCTGGCTGTGTTGATCAAGGTTTTAATGCTGACTTTTTTCTTCTTTTTCCTCCCACCTATAATAGCATCCATTTGTCCTTTGGACAAAGGAAGCGAATTTTGCATATTTTCATTGTACTTTTCTCTTCTCTCTCCAATTATTCATCATGTTTATGTCATTTAATATATAACTTTTTATGGGTTTTCATAGATTAGAGTAGATTAGTAATTGTGAGTATTTGTTAAACATGTTTAATTAGTAATTTGTGAGATTCTTAGTTTCATCATATCTATGTATTTATTATCATTATTACTTGTGGTTAATAAATATAATTATGTAGTATTAAGAATAGGATGTACTACTAATTAAGATTATTGCATGATTGAGCGTTAGGCTCATGAATGAACTAGGGACTATTTTGTTTTTTTGTTGGGTTTGGTCAAAGGCCAATGTGAAGGTCGTATTTCAGAGTGAGAACTATGCATAATTGTATATTCTTTAATTATATTAGGCTAGAATTCTTAATTGATTTGGTCTATGGACGATAATTGAGTTACTGGCAATTGAGTCGGTAAATTAAATCATGTTGGGTTAGATATAAGGTAATTCCAAAGGCCATATCCCAAATTTATGGAAAACTAGGTTGGATAAACTCTCAGAGGATAGTTAATGAGATACATATTCTCTAAGTGGCACAAGATGGGCTTAAAGTGGGTGTTCACGGTGGAGGTCCCGGAGAGTCATTCTACTCCCGCGTTTATTTACCTCAAGAGTGAGAGCTATGAGTCGAATCACGTGTGTGCACCTCATAGTTATGTTTGGAGGAGGTGAGAGTTTGAGGGGTACATAAACGGTAAATGACAGTTCGTGGGAGTTCCCAGTGAATCAACCTCTCCATATCTTGTGATAGAGCATAGATTAAGAGTTATGTAACTACGTGAATAGGAATATAGGATCAAATTCTCATAGTAAACATGTGAAACCCCCCCCCCCCAAGCCATTTATTATGATACTTATATTTGTGTTGAGATTAGCATGTTAGTTATTTCTTATCTTTATAGTTGTAGCAATTAGTTCATAACTCACAACCCCTTCCCCGATGACTATCACGTACACTTGGTGATGCTCGTGTGTGTTACTATGTGATTTGATCATTTGATCCCATTTGTCTTTGAGGGCGATACCCTACTTAATTACCGTTAGCTAGTTTTCTAGCAGTTAGGAATAATTAGGGCAAGAATATTACAAATCTTATCCTTGATTAAAGTACGCAAGTTTTCAACTACGCTTGCTTGACAAGTTTTGGTGTCGCTCAGGGGACTTAGGGTGTGTTTATTTGATAGCTAACATATTTAGTTTGTAGAGTAGTTTTTGTTTGGGTTTTTGCTAGTTTTAGTTTATTTGAGCTATTTGTTGGTTGGCTTTGTTTTTACTATTACTTGATTATGTTTATTTTTTTTGATGGTGAGCATTTCTTTGGTTCTTGTTAATGGTACGTACATGTTCCAATAATTTAGAACCATAGGACTACACACCTAACCTCACATGTATCCGTGGGAGATCGGGGAGGAGACTTAGGACCAATGCGGAAGTTTCGCAACCAGCACCCTTAGTTGAGAAGAATATCATGGCCAAAGATACTCACATTATGAGAGTCGCGGACCGAGCAAAAGCTCGTGGACAGTAAGTTGGATCCTTGCATAATCCTCAGTTTCCCAATTGAGCACCTTGCATTATGCATAAACACTCAGTCGTCGAGCTAGAAGTCTTCTGGGCTCCTGGCTTGCTTCCACCTTAGTCTTCAACTGTTCGACTGTTCGAATCTTCTAAACTACTCAATTATTCCCCATTCTTCTACCACTTTTGCAAATGACCTTTCTCCAATAATCTAGTCCTTGCTTTGAATCTACTCTTTAATCCTAGATCAGACATGGAAGGGCTCCAACCAACATCAAACACTTCATAAATCAAAGAGTTAGGATATAAAATCATGTAATGTGATCCTAACTCTCTAATGAGAAAAGTATCTCAGTCACTTACACAAAACCTATAATCTATTACAAATATAAGTTTCAAATGTGCTAAAAACAAGGTATAAATGGAGCCCATTATTGGGGTTCTGCTGAAGGTTTGCAAGTCTGTGATTATTTTGGTGAACTTCCTCAGTTGTAGAAGTGATAAGCATGCTTTGGCCAGAGGAATAAAATCAGTGAGATACCCTCTGGGCAAAAACTCAAACCATTACAATGCTTTCCCCCTAAGAAAAGATCTGATAGTATACACTTCATGGTGGGATGTATGTTTCCTTATTTCATGACCTGATGATAATTCATTAGGAATTTTCCTAGATCTAGTCCTTGCTTTGAATCTCCTCTTCAATCCTCGACCCAGTAATGGAAAGGCTGTAACCAACATCAAACACTTCACAAATGAAAGATTTAGGACATAAAATCATACAATGTGATCCTAACCCTCTAATTGGAAAAGTATCTCATTCACTTACATAAAACCTATGATCTATTAAAAATATGAGTTTCAAATGTGCTAAAAACAAGGTATAAATAGAGCATACTGTTGGGTTTCTACCAAAGGTTTGCAGATCTGTGACTAGTTTGGTGAACTTCTTGTCTTCGATCTGCCTCAATAGTCCACGGGCATGCGTCCATAAGTTATCTACGTATGTATTGGTTGCACTTACCAGCTCCAGATCTCCGAATGGTGTTGCATGAGGAGGTAGTGTCAATCATACTGGAGGTTGTGTTGTCAATCCAGCATAGGGATTTGGACCTTGGTGTTACAGCAGAGGCATTTTTCATAATGGGTAAGATTGGGGGAGGAACCGTTGATTAGCTATGAACGACCGCTGGGAAACCTGTTGTGACGAATAAGCTCCACGAAGGATTAGATCGACCTATACAGATTTGGTTGGTAGTAACAACACCATGGAGTTAGGGAAATCCCCACACCAATGGATGTGTGTGGTGGGTATTGTTGTGGTACCATCATCTACAATAGCATCAGGGTCTGCTGATGCATCTGTTTCTGTATATGTAGATGTGTGTAACCCGGACCTCCTCCATGTACAATGAGATTGTTGGGTTGGATCCCTACTACACTGAAAGCGTCATTAAAACATTTGACAATGTTCTCATCAGGATTCATTGGTGGATGAACAACGCCTCTTATGACCCAAGTCCTAGATGGTTCTATTGTACCCATGGGATTTTGTCGGGACTACAAGAACATGTTTAATTTCGTTGATCTAAGCCGTATACACTCCTTTTTAGGAAGTCACATCCTCCAAATCAGCTGATACTTTTACAACAACCATGGGAATGAGCTGAAGGCTCTTTCAGTCATCACACCATGAGCCAGTAGTTTCGTCATAGCTTTTGGTTTAGTTTTTGTCGGTGGATTGTCCTTTGGTAGCATGTTGGACACTGACGGACCCCGGCGTGTAGTTTTCCTTTTACGGCGTCGTTGAAGAAGGTATTCGATTATTGACAGTTGGGTCTTACCGAGTGTGCCAATTGATTTGTGTCAAACACTGATATGATGGTCGAACCTTGATCTTGAGTGTTCAACCAACAAAACAAAGTGCCCAAGGGTTACCTGAGGGAAGAATCCCGGATGCCAAAGTCTTACCAAAAGTGTTTTCTCTGAATATTGAGAATTCAATAGAGATATACCATGGTATTTATAGGGTTTGGTCCTTATAAGTTCTCCAAGTCCTACTAGGATAAATATGCATATTCTATGTTGGGATAACTATCTTAACATAATAGAATTACCGTATATTCAGTATACAGTAAATATACTTGGAGCAGAAGTTTGTTTCCACATATAGAGTCAAAGATGGATATTTTCTATTTGCATTGGGCCTCAACCCAATAGAATATACTCGCATGGATTTCGTCCCAATTTGCGAACTTCGACATTATCACCCGTCAAGGTACATTTTCTTCTCCTTCTCGATCGCCTCGAAAAGTTTTGAGTAGCCCTCTGTGGTCTCACCTCAATTTGTGCTTGTTGATGATGACCTAAATAACTCGATTATGTGCCTTACAACTTATGTCTTCCCGTCACATCCTCAATCGTCGGCTGCTACATCCAACAAACCTCATGCGCCTTTGTGGATGGGTTGTTACATGCCCCACATGCAACTCGGGATAAACTGGCATGCACCACCGTAACTTCCACCTCATTTGCTTTTGGTTATCTCCTCTTAAGCATGATTTTCGTCTCCGCGTGTGACTTCTTCTACTAATATTGATGCTTTGTCTCCTCAATAGGCTTCTCATTAGAATAGAACAACTTATTCTAAGACATGATCGCTTAAACATAAAAACTACTTATATTATGGAGTTAGTGGTCTTTTGAGTGCTTTACTTATTCATACAGAGCCCCAGAGTTATCGTTTAGCCGTCTAGGATCCTAACTAGATTACCGCCAACGTGGTTGGTTCCAAATGAGTTTTTTGGGTGAATTTTCGTAATGATAGTTTGGTTGATAAAAAAAGGCATGCTTGGTTGCTTAAGGCTTTTCCTAGATTTTCTGTTTTGATTAGGATCATACCTTTAGTCTGGTGGTTGAAGCTTCCACGGTTCATACAATATTATCTCGTGTTGTCATTTGGAAGAGGCATTTACATCGGTTGGATGTTAAAAATGCCTTTCTGAATGGTTTCTCGATTTACCGGGTTGCATAGAGCGGCATTCTAGTTATATAGATCCCATAAAAAATGATCACGTATGTCGTATACACAAAGTTAGTTATGGTTTGAAACAAGCTCATCATGCTTGGTTTCAGCTCTCCAATTCATTTCTCATTAGCCTTAGCTTCGTGGGTAGTTCCTCTAAAACATCTCTATTTGTGTTGGAAAAGAGCCACTCCCTGCTATATTTGTTGGTTTATGTTGATGGCATCATTTTCCCTAGAAATAATAGTGCTCTTATCCATAGATTCATCGTGCGAGTGAACTGTGAGTTTGTGATCCCTAATTTGGGCACGTTGAGTTTTGGGTTTAGAGGTTGTTACTTTTGATGGTTTATTCCTTGGCCAGGTGAGATATACCAAGGAATTCTTCTTCATATATTTATGGTATATGCTTAGCTCCTTCATTGTAGTGTACTCCTAATTGCTTAGCTCTAGGAGTAAGGCTCTCGAAATTTTTTGATTACACATCCTGAATTTTCTTGCGCGATTAATACAGTAAGTCAATTTATGCAGGCTCATATTTATACCACTTCCATGTTAGTTTTTTACATTCGTGGTACTCTTCACTTTGGTCTCTCTTTTTGCACAAATGCAGAATCTTCTTTGAGATCTTTGTGTACTATCTTCTGCGCCGCATGTGCTCTTGTGTTATAATAATGGTGTTCTCTTTCTTATGGCATAAGAGAGTCAAACATATTGATATTGATTATCATTTTGATCGTGAGATTTGTGAGTTACGTTAAGCTCAAGGTCTATCATATGTCTTCTGGCCTTTAGATTACAGATATCTTTTCAAGGAATTTTTCTTGTTCTCAGTTCGAATATCTATTTTCCAAGTTTGCGTTTCTAGTCCAGATAAGGAAAGTATTCCTAATCCTCCTACTAGTGTAATGTTATATATTTATATGAATTTTTTACCTTTTGTACTCATTTATAAATATTAATACATATAATACTATTAGGGTAGTTTTACATTTATTAAGAGGACTTTATATTACAATACATGCGCCCTATTAGGACTCTAAAAAGTGTTCCTATAGGTCTCTACCGAGACACTTCCATTCATATGACGCTTCTTAAATGTCACATTATCGCGAGTCCCTATGTATCTTGGGCCGCTTTATTTAGCGACTCTATAGAAAAGATGTAGGGTTATTTTATGTGTCCTATTATTCGCTTTTTAATGTCCCAATTACATATGTATTGGGACGTTTAACTTATAAGGGTCTGAATATACATCTATTAGGACACTTATAAATCTTCTAATAGTTTTGATATTGGGTCGCTTTGTGATGTTCTAATTATATACTCCCTATGTCCCATCAGTAATGACATATTTACTTTTTCAAAGTCAAATTTTGTAAATTTGACCATAAATATAAATTAATATATATAATAAATATATCATATGAGATATTGTTGAATTCATCTTAACATGTATTTTAAAATGTCAATTTTTATGCGAAATTGGTATATGTAGCTAGAGATATTGACAGTATAACATAATCATTGAAAATCGTGAAAAAGTGAATCTGTCATTACTGCTGGGACGGAGGGAGTATATATATTGGGACATTTTTAATGTGTCATATAATATTAGGACGTTTAATTTTATAAGCATCCTATTATAATTTATATAGGACGTTTTTTATTAAAGAGTCCCTATATAAGTGTCGTAATAGGTCTTTTTTATTGACGTGGTATTTAAAAAAATATATACTCCCTCAGGTCCTTAGATATTGGCACCAAGTCAATGGACACATTTTTCTTTAAAAAATAAAATTGGTGGAGGAGATTGTATTGGGAGAGTAAAAAGTAAATTGAGTGAATGAAAACAATCGTAATTTTAGAGGAAAAAATAGGAAGATGTCAATGTTAAAAGACCATGCAAAAAAAGGAAAATGTGCCAATATTTAAAGACAGGAAGCATTATGCTACTCCCTCCGTTTGTCAATTATTGACACAATTTCTATTTTGGAATGCTCATTTTATTTTGGTACATTCTTAGTATAGCATTGCTTAAAGTAATATTTGTCATACATTTTACTTTTCCTTCTCTTCATTTATTTTGCTCCACGCAATAAGCATCTCTTAAATTTTTTTGTTTAAAAGTGATGTGTCATACTCAGTTAAACAGAGGGAGTATTATTAATCTAACAAACTTGGTTCAAAATATAATCCCTCTGGTTTCTTAACATTGGTCTCCTTTTCATTTTGGGTTGGTTTTTTTATATTGGCCTCCTTTCCTTTCCATATTTGGCAAATTCTAGATTGTTTCATCCACTCAAATTATTATTTTTATTTTCAATGCAATCATCACCATTCATTTCGCTCTTTGTTTAAAAAAGTGTTCAAAAGTAGGAGTCAGTGTTAGGAAACCGGAGGGAGTATTGCAACAGTTAATAATTCTGATTAAAAGGGCAAATTGAAGAATCATGAATACAATGATTGCGAAAAATGTCTTCATCTTCGAAAGGGAAAAGGTTTGACTTTAGAAAGTGTGCAAAAAGAGTGCAAGTTGAAGAAAGGGATAAAAAGCGTCGAGCGTGAAATAAACTTTAGAAAAAGAAGAAGGGAGTTTAAAGAAAGACAGAAAGAAAAAGGTAAAATGGTAAGAATTGGCAATAAATAATAGTAATAAGAAAGCGAGGGGAGAGTATCCAATGATTGTTTGCAAATTGGGTTCCAACACACGAGGGGTTCGAGGTCATTGGCCCCACGTGCGGCCACGTGGGTATGCATTTGCATGCTGCTCCACGTGAACTCATGCAGCTTTCTCGCGTTATCTCCCCCCTCTCTCTCTCTCTTATTTGTCCCTCTCTTCCGTCATTTTCACTACCAGCTTTCTCTTCCTTTTCTCCTGTCCTGCCTATTTATTTGATAAATTACTGTCTTGTCATTTCTTTTTAAGGACTGCATTTTTTTAATATAGAAAAGTGCTAAAATAATCCTGAAATTAGACTGAAAGTGCCAATATAACTTTGCAATCTCAGAAAGTGTCAAAATGACCCTTGACCGTGTTGACCTTTTAGTCAACTGTCTGATTGCCAATTTTTGTTGAACTGACCAATTTGCCCTCGTTTAAAATTTTTAAAAATCTTGCTTTTTCCCTTTTCTTCCTATTCTCCTCTGTTTTCTTTCCTTTTCTTGTCCCTCCGAAAAACTCTAACCTAAAGCCGTAGCTCTCGATTTCCCGCTCTTGATTTCCTGGCACTTGGCTGAGCGGCGTCGGGGTCTGAGCAGAGGCCATGAATTTGAGCGACGATGGCGATTTTACTACGGTAGCGGTGGCGATTTTGCAACGACAGGGGGGTTACACGCAGTGGTGGCGATTGGATTCGATCGATTGGGGCTAGACGCAGCGGTGCCGATTTTGCTACCGCATGGGGTGGGGGTAGTGGTGGTGGGGTAATGTCGTGAGTGGTGGCAAAGTAATGGGCTAGGGTGGTGACGGGGTAACTGTCGGGGAAGTGGTCAGCAGCGGTGGGGAAAATTTGGCGGCGGAAAGGCAATGGTGAGGAAAGGCAACAGTGAGGGAAACCCTAGCAGCAGGTGGGGGAAAGGCAACGGTGGGAGGGAGCGTGGCGGATGAATTCGAGCGACGGTGGCGATTTTGCTACGGCAGCGGTAGCGATTTTACGATTTTGCTACCGTGGGAGGTTAGACGCAGCGGGGCGTGGCTTCCCAGAGATGACGTCAAAGGCGACGGTAGCGATTTTTCTACGACAGTGGTGGCGATTTTGCTACCACTGCTGGAATGCTTCGCCGACGGTGGTGGTGCGATCTCGACCTTCAGCGGCGCGGTGGGACTGGTTGTCGGTTGGAGGTGGTGTCATTCGAGCGGAGCTGGAGCGGCGGAGACCTTGAGCTAAGTAGCCGGCATGGGATGAATGGGACGTGGCTTAGTCGCCGGAGATGGATTGGCCGAGTTTAGGGTTAGATTAGGGATTTTGACTTTTTGCTACGGGCGTAGCTTCCCGAAGATGGCGTCGAAGGCCATGAATTCGAGCAACGGCGACGGCGGCGGCAGAGCTTGGCTGTGGTGGCGGTGGAGTTTAGCGGTGGTGGCGGTGATGGTAGAGCGAGAGGAGAAGGGCGGGGGAAGTAGTGGCAGTGAGAGAGAGAGTGACGGAACTTGATGGTGGCGGCGGCGGCGGCTGAGTTTGGCAGCGGTGGAGCTTGGCGGCGGCGGAGCTTGGCGGCGGCGGAGCTTGGCGGTGGCGGAGCTTGGCGGCGGCGGCGGCGGAGCTTGTCAGCAACAACCTAAAGGTTTAGAAAAGAAATTAGGTTTGTTACAAGGGTATTTTTGTCATTTCAACCTATAGTTTTGCCTGATTTTTTTGGTCAATACCGGAATAAGTGAGTTTGGATATATCGGCACAAAGTTTAAGAAAGTTAGGGCTATATTGGCACATACATTAAAAACTCAGGGTTATATTGGCACTTCCTGAGGTTGCAGGGTCATATTTGCACTTTTGGCCAAATTTCAGGGTTATAAATGTAAATACCCCTTTTTATAACTAAGAATAACACACTCCCTCCATTTCTCTTTTAGTGCTATACTAGCAAATCCAACAATTTTGTGTATTTTCATTGATTATAGGAATTCTAAATAGTTTTCCAACTCTAACATCTTTCATATCTCATTCCCAAAAATAAAATTTTTGATGAGAGAATATTTCATTCCCTATATTTGTAGAAAGAGAACAAAATTATTAGGAATGAAAATTTAATGCAATTCCAATTCAATGCATCAAATCATAAAATAATATTCATTTTTATATAAAAATTTAATTCTCTATTTCCCCCATTCTTCCATTTCTACTAAAAATTACCTTCGACTTCAAACAATTTTTTTATAGAGAAAACTACTATAATCTCAACCTCATGTGGGATTCTTAGTTATATTTTTTTGTAGAGTTTTATCAATAATGATTTGTTTAGAAGATTAGAATTAATCTCTTTGATTTATAATAGGGGTGGAAAATAGACACGTAACCCACGGGTTAAGAGGATTGTCAATTGTTAAACCCAGGTGGGTATGGGTAATGGGTAATGGGTCAAATAGGTAATTGAAAAATATAGGTTGGACGGGTTGGGTTTGTGAGTTGACCTTGGATTTACCCATATGGGTTGAAAACAACGGGGTTTACCCATATGGGTTAGTACATTTTGACCCGTGAGTTAAATGACTTTCAACTCGCGGGTTATGTGAGGTTTAACCTGACCAGTTTTGACCTAGCCCACCCATTTTTTACCCATCATAAAATGCGTCGAAATGGATCATATCCATAATTTAATTACCCATTTTACCCAACATATATTTGACCCGTACGCCCATTTGCCACCCCTAGTTTAAAGTTTATAATTTTTTTAATTTTTGGATGTTTTTATCTGTTATTTCAAACCGGGTGAATATATAAAAATAATATGAAAAGAAAACTAGTTCTAATTAAAATCGAAATTTTAGTTTCAAATTTGTTATATTGATTGTTGGGAAAAGTGCAAAAATAACTCTATTAAATTGAGAAAGTGCATAAATAACCCTGTAAAATTTGAAAGTGCTAAACTAACCATAAGTTTTTGAGCAATGGTGCAGATATACCCAAATTGCACTATTCCGGTGTTGACTAAAGTAATTCATACATTTGCCTAATATGAAAAGACAAAAATACCCCTAACCTTAAAACTAAAGATCTAATGACCATTATACCCTAAACTTATTCTTCAACCCTAAACCCTAAGCTTCTTCTTTAACTTCAAACATCTTAAACCCACCGCCACCGAGCGCAGCAGCCGCCTATCTACCGCCACCGTCTATGCCCTGCCACAGTCCCACCCGCTCTGCCACCTGCCCAGAGCCACCGCCACCAGTAAGTTCTCACTGCCGGAAACCCTAGCCCCTCTCCGCTCCTACTCTGCGCCCGGCCCCCCAGC
>JAULKM010139626.1:0-18432 GCA_032355605.1 Rubia tinctorum
TGAACCACGTAAATTCTGGTGTTTTGTCTTTTGCTTTTATTTTCTTCGCTTGTTCTTTCTCGGCATTCCGCACAACAAACTAAATTTGATTAATCTTAGCTTTGTTGATGACCTTCTGCTACTGTCTTAAGGAGACAAAAGGTCTATTCATGTTCTGATGGAAACTTTTCAGAAGTTTTTGGCATCCACAGGGCTGAAGGTTGATCAAGTAAATTGTAAAGTCTATTTTGGGGGATGTGTTGAACAACAAAAAAAAAAAAAAGATTTTGGAGGGCTGCCAGTTAAATATTTGGGAGTACCTCTGACTAGCATGAAGCTTATAGTTATGATGTGCCTGCCTCTGATTGAAAACTGACTGAAAGAATGAAGCAATGGAGTGCCAGACTTCTCAGCTATGCAGGTAGACATCTATTGATCAAAAGCGCGATGTTAGCAATTTCCAATTACTGGATGCAAAGTTTCCCAATGGCTAAATATGTTTTAAGGCACATAGAAGCCATAGTAGATCCTATCTGTGGAGTGGGGGTGAAGTTAATACAAGGAAATCACCTATTGCTTGGGACCAAAGAAGGAGAGAGGTCTGAACATTGTAACACTGGTTGAGTGGAATGAGGCAAACATGATCAAAACACCGTGGAACATTTGTAGAAATTCTGCTATCCTAGGGATTAAATGGATCCATGCCTACTATATAAAGGACATGGATGATATGATTACCGATTTTCCATGTTCCAATTCATGGGTGATAAAGAATTTGGGAAAGATAAGCAAGGAAACTGCAGACTTGGAATGCTAAAAGAGGAAAAAAGAGAATATCAGATTCAGTGTAAGGATGGTGTATACAACCTTAGGGAAGAAGAAAGAACATGTTCAATGTGGTAAGCTTTTATTTGATAATCAAGCTAGAACCAGGGCTAAATTTATATTCTGGATGTGGTGCCATAACAGGTTCCCAGTGAATGATAGGTTGTTGAAGTTTGGAGTTTCTGTGTCATCATATATTTTTTGAGCGTGGAAAGACAAAGGAAATCTGGGCCAAAATTCTGAGATGGCTGCCGGTGGACAGAGAGCCTTTAGACAGGGAGAAAGAGAAGAAATGACTGACGAAGAAGGGCAATGGGAAGGAATAGAGATCCTAGATGTTAAAGCTAGCGGTCGCAGAGACCATACACTCTATTCGGAGTTGGAGGAATGAAAAATGCTTTGGGAAAGAAGATCATGAGCAAGATGTAATAGGAAAGATTAAGGATTGTATCATTTATAGAGATTGGATGAGACCTAAACTAAAAGTAAAGAGTGCATTGTATATGCATGGAGATTAAGGAGTAGGAAGATGTGCTTGTAAAGATTGACCTATCAAATTTTGGTTATGAAAGTAAATTTTGTTCCAAAAAGGGTCAAACTGAACTAATTTTGATAATTAAATTCTATTATTATATATGCAAACTATTATTATGTCATATGTTGTTGAATTTATAATAACATATATTTATAAATTATTTTTTCTTTTTGGACACCCATAAATGAAGATATTAATAATTAAAAATTGATTCAATTGACTTCCAAAAGTAAAAATGAGTCATTTTTACTGGGATGGAGGTGATACATTCAACTTGTCCTGGAATAAATGTTTTTTTGTAAAATACCAGTTATTTTAGGATTGAACAATTTTGACATTTGTTAGATCTTATTTTGCACAATCATGATTTATTTAATTAAAATGATTTAATTTTAATTAATATTTATAATATGAAATTTTAATACATAGGTTGCAGTTTTATTAATCATTATTATTAATTATAAGCATTTAAATATGTTAACAACTAAAATTATAATTAGTCAATTATAAAAAAGAGAAATTGTGCAAACTAATAAGGTGGGATAGAGGGTGGGATAGAGGAATCATGATATATAATATCTTTGAGAATTATACATATAGGTTTGAAATATATAAACTTTAATAATATCTTTTTTAGATTCTCACAATCATTATGAATTAAATTAGATATCGGTATATAAGATTATGATTCACATCTACAAAGTATCATTTGATTTTATAATAGAAATTCAACATTTTAATATGGTATCATGAAAGATCCACATTAGTGGACATATGTGATCCCTTTATTTCAATATTTGCATGATGAGTAATATCGTTGCACGTGAGAGATGTTAGAGTTCTACATTGTTTATAATTTTAAAATACAAGATCCTGAATCACCTCAATATAATACCAATTAATTTTATGATAAAAGTTCAACATTCTAATACATTTGCATTGATTCAATAAGACATGAAGAAAACAAAACCATTGTAAAAATAAAAATATATTTATTTTTGGTATATGGTCTTATAAAAAAAGTTGATTCTGTCCTCAGTATTATCCGAGTAGCAATATGTGTCGATTTCTTATTACAAAGTTATCGAATTTAGTAAGGAAATTATTTATAGAAATTTTTGAATTTCTTTCAGAAAGTATTTACCAAACTTTCTTACTTTCGTAACGAAGACATATATAAGTATATTTATGATACATTAGATTATGAAGTTGTGAGGAATGCATATTTATAAGGAGTGGACTCTCTTAAAAAAGATGTTAGGTTATGATAGTGTTGATTTGACCCTGTCATTTTTACATAAGTGCTAATTTAATCCTGTATTTTTTACTAAAGTGCTGATCCAACCCTGTCTTATTAATAAAAGTATTAATCTAACCCGGTCACATAAGCTAACGGGGACGACAGGTGTTGACCGACATTGACTACTGTTGACCAATGTTTACCACGTTTGACCGCCGTCATTGACAAGCGGAAGGGTTTGAGCACATTTTAGGAAGGATAATATCGTTTTTTTTTGTATTTTTCAAAAATTTCCTTTTCCCCAAAGGGATATAATGACCATTTTAAAGAATTTCTGATACAAATATCAAAAGGGGAATTGAATGCTTTGATGGATCGCCTTCATGATGAAGAACTTAAGAAGAAGTCGGCAAGGGTTTGAATTACTTATTCAAGTTTGTTGATTAATTGAAGACATTATGAAGAACACTATACTCTTTTTCCCATTGAATTTTTTTAATGACGTAGTGTGATCATTGTAACATTATTTTATTCCAATAACTCGGTCATGTGGGCTTCTGAAGAGTTCATTAATTTCGAGAAAATCAGTCCATTATGATTTCTCGAAAATTATCTTTTATTTTGATTAGAATTAGATTTGGTAAAATTAGATAAAATAATCAGAATAAGGATAATTACTTGGAGATTAGCACGGCCAGGCTGTAGCCGATTAGAAGGTTAATATGCACGGCCAGGCTGTAGCCAAGATTAGCATGGTTAGAATCAATATGCACGGCCATAATTAGAATATCATTTGATTTTTGGTATTTTAGTTAGATATAATTTTAGCTTCTTAAACCTGCCATAAAATTTGATTCTGATTGTGATTGTTATTACCTTGGCCGAATTCTCCTCTATTTAAAGAGAGGGCAGCAGAGATTTTTAGACACATTATTCATCAATTATATTCAGGCTTTTGAGACATTCTCATTATCTTCATTGTTGCTTAAACCTGCAGGCTATTTAAGTTTTAATATCCCTTTGTAGACGTACCCTGCGGGCTAGACGTTTATAGAGAAATCTTGTAAGTGTACCCTGCGGGCTAGACGCTTATAAGTCGAGTTGAGTGTACCCTGCAGGCTAAACGCTGTGATTCGTGCATTTATTTGAGTTGGGCGAGATCCTCAAATAAATAAAGATACAATTTTCCGCAATCCAAAGTCTTCACAAGGAGATTCATATCAATTATCCATAGGAGAAATAAGCTTAGACTATTTGCTCACACATTTCAAAACCAACCATTTAAAGAAATTTCTTTGTATGGATAAACTCGTTCATGTCGATGAAGTGATGCAATTTTATGCGAATTTGGGTCAAAGTAGGAACGCTTTATTTGACTAGGGTTAATGGGAAAGACGTATCTGTAACTACTTATACAATTAACGCAGACCTAGAGTCCCCCTACACCGCTCCCAAGAAATTAAGGCCCGATGACCCCAATGGTTCCCTAGAAATTTATCACACACATGTTTTGCTGGACGTGAGCGAGACTACCCCACTTTGTCCAATCTTTATGGCTAAGAAACATTTTAGGAGGGCAAATAGTGATGCGAGAGAGGCAAAGAGCTATGATATCGACGTGTTGACCGTAGAGTAGTGGCTAGTGTATGAGTGGATATATCTCAATGTTTTGCCCACAAGTGGCCACACTTGCAAGCCGACCATTGCTAACCTGATGTTGTTTACTACTTCATGGAGGGGTCAAGATAAACCCCAGGTATGCCATCATCTCATTTGTGTTGAAGGCCGCTCAAATGAAGAAGAAAAATCTCTCTTACGGTGGTTTGATAACCGCAATGTTGAAGAAGGTGGGCGTAATTCCTGAGGACAATGCTCTTAGAATGGAATACTACGATAAGAGGTGATTCCAACTTAAGCAGATTTGTCTTGACTTTGATGGAAAGTGAAAGTGTCGTCCAATACCCGGCTAAAAAGCTAAAATTTCCAAGAGAGCTCGCAAAGCCGATGTAGAAATAGACAAGGCGTCAACCTCCCATACGTAATAAGTTTTTTTAGTTATTTTTGTCATTTAAGTTCAAAATGTATGTATAATTTTTTTAACCAATTAATTTTGTTTATTATTAATTTACAGATACCAGCAGTGGTTGGAAAGCTAGGTCAACCAAGTATTTCGACCGTATGCGTGCGAACATAACCAAGGCGCGGGAGATGTTGACCCGTGTCCATTCCTATCACTTCACGTTCCTAGAAGCCCAAGGCTTCCATCTACAATTGAGTGATGATGAAGAGCCGCCAAATTTTGAGTCGGTTATCTCGGAGAGTGAAAATGAAGATGATGATGGTGGTGATCATGGCGGGGATGATGGAAATGGGGGGTCAAGCCGTGGAAGAAAATGTTTGGGCCAAAGATTGGGAGGGGGCTCTATCATTGATAAAATGGTTGGGTAGAAGATATTGGATAACATTTGGAAGTTTAGTATTTTCTTGAGTATGTTTATTGGACAATGTGTTTGATTGATGGGTTTGGAAGTTTTTAGGATGATGGATTAAAGTGTGTTGGATGAAACATAACAGTGTGTTTAAAGTGTGTCGGATTCATTGGATTAAAGTGTGTTGGATTCTTTTTTAAGGCTTTGGATTTTAAGGTGAACTGACATTGTTGTCTTATTGCATTGACTTTAAAGTTTTTTTTTTTTGAGTTGGCTTGTTTTATAAGTTGTAAAAATGTAATTTGTGCTCAAAACGCTGAGCCTCTAACTTCAAAAATTTTCTTTACAACATAAAGTACAGACACATTTTCGAGTTCGGAAAAGTGTCTTGCCTTTGTATTTATTGGTCAAACATGTTTACGAACTCGGAAATGATTTGTTCTCATTTAGACATTTGTGTCTGATGACCTTTCCGAGCTCGGAGGCACCTCTGGAAAATTCAAAGCGGCATTTTTCCACTAAAATTACTTTCCAAACTCTGAAATCACTCGTCTCCATAATGTATTGATACCAATGTGTCATTCCAAACTCGCAAATGTTGTAGTATATTAAAAAATAGGGTATCGATTCAAATTTCAGTAATTACCCCAAAATCCATAAACCCTAGCCTTCTTACGAACTCGTAAAGAACCCTCGTTCTCTCACTTCTTTCTAACCACCTACATTTTGTCGTGGCTGGGGGAGGTTCAAGCCGCGGAAACACAAGATCTCGTTCAACTGGTCACAATGCCAGTTTTGATGACAAAAAGTTCATTTCTCAATTTACTCAAAATAGGTATGAGGCATTGCATGAGAAGGGAAAGCTATTAGATACATATCTTTTCGACTTTAATGAGTACCTAGCTATAGGGTTGGTCGATCCCCTCAAACCATTTAGTGAACAACATGTTGAAAATTAGCTTTCGTGTGATGAAAACACATATTTTGAATTGACTTGCCAATTTTATGCTAATATGCGGGAATTAGGAAATAGAGATTATAGTACTGGGGTTGGCAAAATTGAGATCCCGATTAACAAATGGAGTATTAATAAGCTATTAGATTGCCCATACACACACCCCAAATTTGTTTTCTCGGAGAATCTCGATGGTCCGTAAGATGCTTTCTACCATCGAGAGAAGTGGCCGCTAGAAGTTGATTACCCCTACATTGACTGTGGAATGTAGTGAGAAGTACTTCCACCGGGATAGATTGGATTTAGGAAAACCTGAGTCATTTGATCTAACCCTTTTGAGCATAGATAACCGTATCAAGAATGAGATCATCAATAGGAGTTTTGGTTCCCTCAGGCGGACACTTAACCGAGCCTATTTACATAACCCTTATGTTATTCTATTTGATAATTGAGGGTAGAAAAATAAATCCCGGAGCGGCTATATTTAGGCATATGTTGCATTTTACAACATCGAAGAAGGTGTTGACACGCTTACCGTATGGGAGTCTAATCACTCGGATTTTGAAGAATGTTGAGGGGTTGGTTTTACAAAGGGAGGAAAAAGGGTTGAAGTAATTCGACAATACTTACTTCGAGAATAATAGATGGATGTTGTACGATCATAAATGGTTTTATAAAACCACGAAATCTCCCGAGACGAGCAAGAGGCCACACATTGAGGAAAATTAGTCACAAGTGAGTTTACGTTGATTTAGTTCGCTTCATTTTCTTTATTCTTTATTGTTTTATTTATGGTTTAAATAATTAATATGTTGGTCACTATACTTTGTAGGTACTGAAAAATCATACCTGAAAGGCTTCAAAAATTGTTACAAATGGATTCGTAAGGAATTTTGCGCCATGAATGCTAAGATTATGTTCCTTAAAAAATCTCAGCGTTCTTATGAGCCTCACCTCGCATCAACCTCCCGACAGCGATTCAACAGATCAACTTCAACCGGCGATATTGAAGATGTCGAAGAATGAACTTTCAAAACTTTACCATGTTATTCTTATTGGAGATGACTATTGAATGTTGAATTCATTTTTGAGATGACTGTTATATTCTGTTAACTATGGGATTACTGTCGTGTGTATTTGAGATGATTATTTGACATGATTTCTAGTTCTGCATTTTCATGAAATTTGAATTATTTCAAGAAGTAAATTTTTTTCTAGGTTGCAAATTAATATAATCATGTGCCAACAATGTTTAAGGAATGATTGAGTTTCATCTTCAAAAATTTAGTGTTTTATGGCATATAATGAAATGAGTGTGTTTTAAAAAAACTAAAATGGGTCTTTTCCGAAGTTGTGAATGTTTTTCATATGAATGAAGATACGATAAAACAAATTTCGAACTCATAATGTAGACACGAACAATTAACAAGTTCGGAAAATGTATCTGCTCTTTGTGAAATGGAAACCACATGGTTTCCGAACAAAAAAATCATTATTTCCTACTTTCTGAACACATATAGGATTATTTTTAAAGGCGGTTTGGAAAAAGCACATTTAATTAGGGTTAATTAAAGGTGGTTATACCTTGAACCATCTTTAATTAAAGGCTGTTAATGAAAAACAACCTTTAATCGACCCAAAACCATATTTAATTTAAACAAACAGGAATTTCCAAGTTTGGAAATGACAATTAAAGGCAGTTTTTGGAGAACCGCCTTCCATTGCTGCCTTTAGAGCAAGTCCAACAGGTTCCCTAAAAATTTCTTTAAATGGAGATTCAAAACTCATGTTCTCTATATTTTTTCGCTCCAACTCCAACAGATTCTCCATTTAAAAGAATTTACATTTATTGCACAATAATTATTTATTTTGTAATTTAAACCAAGCCTTTATGTTTACTGGAAGTTTTTTTTTTAAAAAAATGGCTAATTTTATAACTTCATTTTAAAAGATAATTAAATATGGTATAACTATTTATTTATTGACTAAATTATTTTTTTGGTCCCCAACATATATTGAAATACCATATTTTGGTCCCAAGTGGCAAAACCACGTACATTCAACGTTCAACAAACATAAATTGATTAGTTTTGTCCTCAATACCAGATTTTGAGTGGTTTTCAGATAATGTTTAGCCAGGATTATATGAAAAGACACTTTTGCCCCTAAGATAAAAAAACTGAAAAATAATTGATCACTTTGTCTTCTTGGGCGATGATGTCTTCTTCGCCGCCACTGCCCCACCGTTTCAACCTTCGTCGTCTCCGGGTTTCAAGCGTCGCCATCTCCACCTTCTTCGTCTCCAGGTTTCCATCTCCGGCTTCTTGAATTGCAGAGACCTGGGGATTCAAATTATCGTCGGATGCTTCTTCTTTGATTTATAGGTGGTGTCGGAGCGGAGTGGCGTCAGCCTGGGTTGGTTAGAGTTTTGAGGGTAGCGACGGAGCAGGGTGTGGCTGGGGACAACTGCAAAGAAGAAATCTGGTGGAGAGGAGGCTCTGCGGGGCGGCAGAGGGCAGACCAGTGGCCGGCGGCGGAGAGGGGCAGCGACGGTGGGACCACTGTTCGTCGTCGGCAGTGAAAGAGTGTTGCAATATTTGCAATTAAACCCTTCGCCTTCTGTAGGGTTTTTGAAAATGATCCCAAATATAGAATATGTGTGAATTGACCCCAGAATTTAATTGATTTTTTACTTAGTAAAATTACGAAAATACCTCCGGCTATATCAGAAAATAATTTCGATTCACCTGAAAACCACCTTTGGGAACCAAACATATCGATTTGAATTTATTGAATGCTGAATGTACGCGATTTTGCCACTTGGGACCAAAAGATGGTATTGCAGCATATGTTGGGGACAAAAAAATAATTTAGTCTTATTTATTTTAATAAATTTAAAATTAATACTATCAAATTCATAAAACTCATTAGATTACACTAATACAATGTTTTTAGTACAACCAAAATAAAGGAACCTATTTAGAATCTGAAAAAAATATAGAAGTAGAATTTCAAAATATCTCCTTTTAATATTTCATTATTTCTCATTAAGTCAATAAAGAAGGCTATAACTAATTTCTTACTATCATATTCATGTCATGGTTCATGTTAATTATTATTTGCGATTCATGAGTTAAAATACCATAAAATTGTAATTTTTTTAAAAAATACCATCAATCAAATGTAAAAAAAACTTAAATATCACTTAAGGGAAGAAAATTCAAGAGTCAATTTTTTTTAACTTTGACTCAAATCTCATTAATATATCAATGGATTATATTATTATACGTAATTTTTAAAATTTGATAGGAAGTATATTATTATTAATTATTAGTTTTTTATAATATTTATTTTTATGCAATCAAAATATTAATCGTCAAGCATGTACATTGAACATCGTGAAAAATGTTACATTTCTAGTAGGATGTGAAAAATGCAAGAGTTTAAATTTAGAATTTCTTACCATGTGGGAAATATTTGTATTAATTTAATCCGTTAAATGAATGATTGCATTGATGATAACATTATCTGGAAAAAATCTCTCTCTACCAATATAGAGAACCAAATTTTGATATCAAGAAAATTTCTATTTTGGAGAACCGTGTGGAGAATCTGTTGGAGCAAAAAAAAATCCAAAACCTCTAAAAACAATGAAAATCTCTATTACGGAGAATCTGCTGAACTTGCATAATAGAAGGGTTTCTACTATAGAATATTTAGGAATTGGCATAATACTACCTAAACGTGTTATTATTTGGGCAATTTATGACATATTTTAAGAGTTAATTATATTATATAGGGTAAAAGACATATTTTTATTAGCGGAGATGGATTATGACTTATAAAAGCATATTCCGTGTCTCATTTTATCTTGCGCAGAAAAGTTGGATTTGTGTACAGATAAGTTTTGTCATTTAATTGTCAACAAAATACAGCAAAATGACGTATCTTTATTACATTCTACTATTTCCTGCATATCTTTACTTTTTTGGACTGACTTTCGTGATTATATTCAGTAAAAACTGGACAGCGCATTATTTCATTTCTTTATTTCAGGCAATTAAATAGTACTTTTCTGGTAATTTCCGAATTTCGGCTCATCACATTATTAGTAATACTAATTAGTATTAATTCTGGTCATGGATTTATGAAAAAAATTGCCAAATATTCAATTAATACATCTAATTAACCCCCTCGTGCAGTTAGTTTTCCTCGTCAAATTTTACGGACTTTTGACTAAGATTACTTAGGCCTAAGAATTTGACTAAAAGTGGAAGAGGATAAGGATAAATGACTAATTAGTAAGTTGAAGTCCAAATCCATTTCCCCTTTTTTGCACTCACGGAAGACATGGACAATATTTTCTTCTTTTTTATTCTTTTCAATGGGAAAAAAGGATAAAGAGAACATAGATATTTTACAAGTGGACGTTAAGAGAACATACATATTTGAACTTAGCTTTAATTATAATTTAATATGAAAACTACCCAGAATATCAAAGAATAAGTTATCATCCTGTCTTCTTTAACTTTACAACTTTCAGACTGTTCGCAGTTTTCCCAGAATATACCTACTTTTTCACAATTATTTTTTGCCACACCAACTTACATAAAAAGGTGAGATAGAAATAAATGCGCCATTTTTATTGGAACGGAATTAGTATTTATTACTAATAAATTAACATTTTATTTTAGCTCAAATGAAATGAAATGAAATGAAATGAAATGAAATGAAAATTAAGCTACTGAATTCACTGCTCGTGCTAATGAATTCAACCTTAGGAAAACGTTAAAAGGAGGATTAGTTAACCGATTAAAAATGAGCTGTGGGCACGTGGTAGTTGTACAATCAAGGCCATGTGATTGTGTTCACACTATTATTTTCTGTGGGTACAAGATTTTAAAGAAACCAATAAACATATACAGCGTAATTATAATAATCAAACTTTTCAAAATAATACTAATTAAATTATCATTTGAATATTAACGAGCAAGTGTCGAAACTATATCAACTTTTAATCAAACTTATTGTTGATATTCTATTTTGATTTGTCCTTTAAATGATTTATTTTTTTCAATTATTTCTAAAAATATTTTTTACAATTGCCTCGTGAATTTTTATTCAAAATATATATGATCGTCAATTCTCTTAACTGGTATTGAATTGTATATTTTGGGGTGTAACATGTATTATTTTTAATTAGTTTCTCAATCATTAATGGCTGAATCACAACGTTATCTCAAGCAATAAATTATTATGGCTTTGGTAATCAATTTATTCATCGAACACTTTCGTCCATCATTTTACAATCGAGTAATTTCAGTTGATTAAATATTCAATCCCTCTCTATCACCCTATTAACTGAAACCACAAAAAATTTACTTCATTTATCTCTCAACAGTGGTTGAAACAACTTTGAAATTACTTCATGGATCTCATTTGACTTTCTCTATCATACTCATTAATTTTACCTTTAATATTTAATTTAAATAAATTTATCCACTAAAATAAATTGAAATGTGAAATGTAATAATACACTTGTAGTTTTGAATTTAATTTAATTTTTTAAAGTTTAATATTTAAAATTAATTACAACTTTTAAAATTTATTTTTTGAATCAGCATTCAAATGAATCACATTTTTTTCAAAAAGAATATAATTTTAATTTTTTAAAAAATAATTAAAATTTAATTTAGATTTGAAAATAAAAATCATATTTTTTGGATTTTTCCAATTTTAAATTTTATTTTTAAATAGCACAAAAAATCAGAATTTTTAAATTTTAGGTTTTTTAAAAAATCGTTTGGGACATGTGGAACCATCTGATTGGGCCACGTGTCTCCACGTGTCTCATCAGATTTTTAAAAAAAATAAAAGCTGGACCAACTAGTTACCACGTGGCCCAATCAGCGCATGTCACGTGGCAACGCTGGTCAAAGGAATTGGCGGGGGAGTCATGCACATGGGTTCCCATTAGAGGCAGCGTTAGAGCGGGCTAAATGTCTAGCAACCGAGCAGCGGTTTCAACGAATTGAGACCACTTTGAAACCCCATTGTAAGGTTTTCAATTTCAGTGTGGTTTCAGTTCGATTTCAATTTCTAATTAAAACCACTGTACATGCTCTAATCACCGTAATTTTTTATAATCAGCCTCGAGGACTGTACCTGATATACAACCTTCTAATAGATATATAATTAATTTGAAATCAAGATAAGAAAGGAACGTCATTTCGGATTTATTTTGTATATATTTTGTCTCATGTTTGCTTCTGCTTTGTATACTCTTTATACTCACTATAGTATATATCAACACACACGTGCACAATTATTTGTGGGTTTTATATTCTATTATGGAATCAGTCAGATCTCTCTAAATATTTTTTGGCTTTTCCTGAAAACTTTCCATATTTTTTCATGTTTTATGTTCCTCCGTGATCGCTACTGCCTAGTCGCTGCCGTTGTTCGCCGATCGAATTTTCCCAAATGTCGCCTACTCACGCGTCGTCACACACCGCCTTCACGCCGATCACGTGCCGCCGCGTTCTGCCCACGCGTCGCTGGTTTGCTTCAAGATAAGAAAGGAATACCACTATATCATATTCCATAAGTGTTTCTACTTTGTATACCCTTTGTACTCATTATATATCAATACATACATGCATAATTATTTGTGGGTTTTACATTCTATCACCTTCATCCCAATAAAAATAGCACACTTGCTTTTCGCTCGCACTTTTATGCAATCTGATGTGACAAGGAATAATCGAGGAAAAGTAAATATATTTTGGAAAAATTGTGGACCCAGTTTGAATGTTGTTAAAGTTAAAAAGAACATTCTGGTAATTTACAATATATTCTTTACAATTTTAAATAGTTTTCAAAGTATATTTTTGTTAGGACGAACGAAAAAAGATTGCTTATCACGTGTAATGATCTTGCAGCAGCTGCGTTCCGGCGATTTGGACGTTTTCTATTACTCCATCTGTCACTCTGATTGTGTCTTACTTCCTCTTTTTAAACTATTCAGTGATAATTTTATAATTTTAATATCTTAAATATGTATAACAATAAATTATAAACATAATATATTTTAAAAATATGTGTTAAGATGAATGTAGTGATATATCACATGATAATTTTCCGATTTATATGTCTATAATTTTTTATAATTCAAACAACAGTAACTTTATTGATAAATAGTAAAATTAGACACAATTAGCAGTATCATTTCAGGACATAGTAACATTTCATAGCCAAAATGTTTTCTAGTCAAATGTGAAGGAGAGGAGAAAAAATCTTCTTTTTTCTCCAAATGAATCGACGTCTATTGTATATTCACTGGAATTATTAATGCTTTGCATGAAAAACTTGGTTGAAGTGGTTTCATGTGAGACAATCTAAACTTTAGACAGGTTTTTTATGCAATTCTAAATATATTCTAGTCATGGACGGAACATAGGGATGGTCCAGGGTCTGGCCACAAATATTTTTTAACCTTGAATAATTTATATTTATCTAGTGTTTTATTTATTTTTAGTAAATAATTAATAGTTTTGGTCCCCTCTATAAAAATATTCAACTCAAGTGGTTTATAATGGTTGGATTATTTAGTTTTACTTTAAGAGTTAAAAAAGGATTAGAATTTCTTCTTTATTCAACTTTACGGTTAATATTTTCAAAGTTACATTTGGAAGTAGTTTTAAGAGTTTTATTTAATAATAAATTTTTGGTTAAGATTAGGATTTTTTTTCTTTTCTAATACCAATATGGTATAAATATATGTTGTGCTATCTTTCAAGAAGAAAAATCAAAATTTTTAAAAATGATCTTCTTATTAAAAGCAAACAAACATTTAGCAAACTATATTTAATTTTAGTATTTTTTTTTCATCAACTATTCATGTAAATTAAAGTGTTTAAACTCTTTATTAAAGTTTTATTTCATAATTGTTCTTTACTTAGACCTATTTCCAAAATATGTCAAAGAGAATACAAATCACTCTATATTTCTTACATTAAAAATAAAAATATTATTGAAAATGATCCACAACATGCTATTCCAATCACTTTATTTGTTTTTAGTATTTAATTTTATTCTTTAACTTTTGAATGAATTAATCTACTATACTATGTTATTTTAATTGTCGACTCAAACTTAATTATATGTATATATGTATTTCGGTCCTCCCCAAGGAAATTTCTGGTTACGCCCCTTATTCTAGCTCCAGTGACTTATTTTTAATAATTTTACAGAGAACTATCTCTAATATTTTCTCAGGGGTTTTTTTGTCCAATTTTTTCCCATCATTTTTCAGCCAGCTAAAATTTGCGAAGAAAAAATAAAATATATATTTTAAAAATAATAAAAATTACAAAATCTCAATATGATCATTGAGTTAAAAATTATACACATCAGGTACAACTAACAAAACATCAACGAAAAATTATAAAACATCCACTGAAAAATTACAGCAGAAAATATATAAAAAATTATAAAATTTTCGACTACAACTAACAAAAGAGAGACTCACATGATACCGTCTCACCATAACTTTTGGTGAGACAAGGTCCAATGTAAAGTTTTAAAAATTACAGAAAATACTCCTTATCATCCACTTCTTTAAATAATTGCACTTAAACCTCCCGTATCACCAAAAAATTAAGTGATACCATCTCATCCAAGTCTTTATGTACTAACAAAAGATCAACTGAAAATCATCAAAACATCGACAAAGATTAAATTATCAAAAAAACAAATTTAATACAAACATCAACCCATGTCATCCAAAAACTAAAAACATCAATTTCTATCATCTAAACTTCATGTGGAAATGAAAAACATCAACATAAGGAAAAAAACACTACAAAAATCAACCATATCGCCAAAAAAGCTACAAACACCAACCCTCTATCACCTAAAACTCACCTAGAAAATGAAAAACATCAACATGAAAAGGAAAAAACTAAATATATCAACCCATATAACCCAAAAAAATCACAAAACATCGACTCATATCAACCAAAACTCACCCGAAAATGAAAAACATCAACATGAGGGAAAAGAAAAACTAAAAACAACAACAAAAAAGCTACTGTACATCAAGAGTATAAATTATTCACTCTGAAAATCATAAAACGTCAACAATTTATTTATTTTTTAAAAACAACAAATATCAACTTATATCATCCAAAAGTTTACAAACATCAACTCATAACACCTAAATATCATCCGGAAAATGAAAAACATCAACATGAGAAAAAAACACTACAAACATCAACTCCTATATCATCCAAAAAACTACAAACATCAAGTTATACATCTGAATCTCACCCGAAAAATCATAAATATCAACTAAAAACTAACAAAACCTCAATTAAAAATGATAAAATATCAACAAAGATTAAATTTTATAGCAATTTCAAAATGTCACTGAAATTCATAAACATCAACTGAAAATCATAAAATATGAACAAAAGGTTAAATTGTCAAATTAAATTTCAAATTCAAAATGTCAACTAAAAATCATAAAATATCAACAAAACATCATAAAACATCATAAAACATTAATTTAAAATTCTTTTAAAAAAATACCTGCATGCGCGTGAAGTCCACTCGCCAAAATTTGTCAAACAAAGCCCACGTGTGTTGAAACGTGTGTCATCTTATCCAACAAATCGCCTGGATCTCAAGCGCCGATAGAAGCCGCCTCTGCTACACATTGCCTCTGTTGTTGCTCGATGGAAGACGGAAACCTTAATCCGTCATTGGAAAACCAAGCAATGCTCGGAAGCGGCGCAATCGTAGGAAAACCTAGCTGGCAGCGCCATCGGAAGCATCGAACTTCAAACAATTTTTTATCAATGCAGATCTTGTCAGAAGCGTCGGACATTGTGCAATGGTCGATCGCAGTGCCGTCGAAAGCGTCAAACATCGAGCAGCGCCGGGAAAAAAATCTCACCAGCGAAACTGTAATAGAACACTGGCGGAATTGCAACGGTAATCTCACCAGTGGAATCACCGACGGAAATCCAGCGGAAAAAGAAGATCAGCGGCGGAGACAAATTCCGGTAAAAATTCGGCAGTAATCGTCGGCCGGTGGCAGTTTTCAGCGGTGGATTCCGGCAAAATTTAAAATGTAAAATTAAAATATCTGAAATTGTGATATATAGTGTACATATATATAAACCAAAATTTTCTATATTTACAAGAAAAGTCCTCCACTTTTTTAGCTTATTTTTAAAAATCCACCGCATTGAAATTTACATTAATTGCATAATAAATCTTGAACTAAACTTTAGGATATCTAACAAGAATTTGTGAACTTGGTTTTAGTAAAACCCAACTTTGCTAAATCCAACCAAATCGTGGATAAATCAAATCTTCCATAATTCGGAATAAGATACTTTGTTGCACAATTATATTTATTTTCTCTCCATGTAACATTTTGTTTCTAAAACCTCACTCTTGTAATGATAAAGAAATAAAAATCATTTTCCTTGTTTGAAAGGATATACATGGTACTTTTCTAATAGAAAAAACTCTCCTTGTACTCCCTCCGTCCCTCCCGATTCTGTACACTTTTTGGTCAAATTTAACATGTTATGTTTGACCACCGATAATTTTAGTTACGTATACTAATAGTGTATTATAAATTTATATTTATTAAATACATCATGCATGAAATCCAACAATATACCACATGATGATATTGGTACCTATATACTAATTGATATTTATAGTCAAACATACCTTGATAAAATTGAACAAAATGTGTGCAGATTTGGCTAGGACGGAGGGAGTAGGTTAGATTATATATGATAATTTTCTTACAGACTTTATAATCATAATCATGTTATACTTTAGTTTATAGCCCTTGTAATCTTCATTATTGATGAGAAGTATCATTGATGAGATATCAATTCACCATTGATTAACACATTCATATTTTACATGGTATCAAAACTTTTAGATTTTCTCACGGTATTAGAGCTGAATCGGTTTAAGGCCCCTCTTAGTTTATCCTGAGGTCAACTAATATTTAGTTGTATTTTCCGCCTAGCGCCAGGACAATATCCCGTCCTACGCCATGGTCATTAGCTAGTTCATTGGTTCGTCTATGTTTTTATATACTCCTATGTTATTATTGTTTTAGCCATGTTCGTGATGAATACTACTATTATTAAAGTTGAATATCGTTCTAATTTCGTCATTGCTGCCTCTACTATTGAAAATTGAATACCATTCTACCAATGTCGTTGTGTCCTTCCTGCTGTTGTTGCCGCTCTTAGTTGTCGTCGCCGCTGCAAGGATCTTCGCCGCTCGTCGTTGTTGCTCACTAGTCGATCATGTTCATGGTTGATTCCGCTATTACCATAACTTTTACCTACTCCTAAATCAAAATTACTCGGACTATGTTCGTGATTCCACCATTATACCAGGTCTTCTACAAAATATAACTCTTATTGAAGTTGAATACTGCTTTACCATTGCTACTGTTACTGTTGTTATTGCTACACCTATAGATAATGAAGTTGAATCTCATTCTATGGATATTTTTTTCTTTTTCAAAATTTTTAACGATTAGCAATTTCATAATTTTCTTTGCAAGTTGAGGATTCTTTTTCATCATGGTCCAACTTGAGGGAAGGTGATAACGAAATAGAAATTCTTTCTCTTGTAGGAAAGGTTATATATGATAGTTTCCTGATGGAAATAGATTTCCTTATAGGTTAGATAACATATGGTAATTTACTTATAGAGTTTAGAATTTTATTTCTGTTATAATTTAGTATGTATCCCTATATATTGTAATTCTCATTATTGATGAGAGGTGTCATTGATGAGATATTATTGAACCGTTGATTAAAACGTTTATATCTTACATGGTATTATAACTTTTATATTTTCTCATGTAATAAAATAAAGAGTGAATTACATCAGTTGCCAGTTTTTTTTGAGTGCGTATAGTGAAATCGATATTTATATAATTTATGAAACAATCGCAATACTTTTAAATTAAATAATATGAGTATATATGTACTTTAAATATAAAATAAGTTATTAATATGTTAAAATTTTATTATTATAAGATTGAAGTTACACAAAGTCTTGTTTTACGCGGTCTAACCTTTAGACAAGGGTTTATTATGCAATTATTGCAAATTTCAATTGAGGTGAGATTTTTAAAAAAAAATAAGCTGAGAAAATCGGGAACTTTTAATGTAAATACAGAAAATTTTGGTCCATGTATAAATATCACATTTTCAGATATTGATTTCATTACCCATTTTTATTTTTGCCGAAATCCGATGTCGGTAACCACCACCGGTCAACGGTAACTGCCAATGTCCACCGGAATTTCACCAGAATTTTGCCGATATCATCTTATCTTTTCTGTCCGTCGGATTTCCATTTTATTTCCATCAAATTTCTGTCGAATTTCCACCAATCATCGCTACTTCGTCGGACC
>JAULKM010139635.1:0-18431 GCA_032355605.1 Rubia tinctorum
GTCAGGGGGTGGATTTTGAAGAAGTTTTCGCTCCCGTGGCAAGGATGGAGATGGTGCGATTGTTACTCGCACTAGCTGCACACGAAAAATGGCAAGTGCACCATATGGACGTAAAGTCGGCATTTCTGAACGGCGACCTTGCTGAAGATGTCTACATTCAGCAACCTCCGGGTTTCGTCGACAAATCCAATAGTGGTAAAGTACTTAAGCTACGTAAGGCTTTGTACGGCCTCCAACAAGCGCCACGTGCATAGAACTCAAAGCTAGATGCATCGCTCACTGCACTTGGGTTCACGAGAAGCCAGCTCGAGCATGCTGTTTATCGAAGAGGTACTGCTCAAACCTATTTGCTTATGGGTGTTTATGTTGACGACTTAATTTTTACGGGGACAAGTGTTCAAGAAATCGTCGAGTTCAAGATCCAAATGCAACATGTGTTTAAGATGAGTGATCTCAGTCTTTTTAGTTATTACTTGGGGATTAAGGTGCGTCAAGGTGATGGTGAAATCACGGTTTGCCAAGGAGCTTATGCGGCGAAAATTTTAGAGTTCGTCGGTATGAGTGGCTGCAATACATGTCATACTCCAATGGAGAATCGACTTCGTTTAAGCAAAAATGATGGCAACGGTGTTGTGGACGCAACGAAGTATCAGAGTGTGATTGGCAGCCTTTGATATTTGGTTAATACGAGGCCCGATATTGCTCACGCGGTGGGGATTGCAAGCCGTTATATCGAAGCACCAAGTTCACAACATTGGGCTGCAATCAAACAAATTCTAAGGTACATTTAAGGTACTTTGAATTATGGATGTTGTTATAAGTCGAGTTCAGGAAAAGTGGCATTGGTTGGCTACAGTGATAGTGATCTCGCAGGCGATATCGATGATAGAAAGAGCACCTCCGGGATAGCTTTTTTCATTGGGAGTAGCATTGTTACATTGACTTCGCAGAAGCAGAAGATTTTTGCGTTGTCCTCTTCTGAAGCCGAATATGTCGCAGCAGCAACTGCAGCTTGCCAAGGTGTTTGGCTTAGTCAACTCATTGGAGATTTGATGGGTGGCGATGAAATGAGCTTCAAACTAATGGTTGATAACAAGTCGGCCGTTGCACTTACAAGAATCTGGTGCATCATGAAAGAAGCAAGCATATCGACACCAAATTCCATTTTATTCGGGAGTGCGTCGAGACCGGCAAAATGGAAGTCAAATATGTTGGAACTGATGGGCAGCTGGCAGACATTCTAACGAAGGCATTGGTTTAAAACAAGTTCATCGAGATGTGGCAGAAACTTGGGATCATTCGAGTTCGGAATGAAGAAGAAGATTAAGGGGGTGATTTGTTGGATAATCTACTTCTTCATTGTTTTCTATTTTTAGTAAACTGTCCAGGTTTCAGTGTTTAGCTGCTTTGGTTTATTTGCATGTTGAAAGAGTCTTGGGTTGTTTAGTTAGTTGCATGACAGTTGCATGAATTTAGGAAGCACGTTCCGTGGTTGTTGCATGAATATAGGAAGCACGTTGCATGTTGTTGCATGATTATAGGTATCACAATTGTAGTCCTCAGTTCCCTTATAAATAATGAATCAGACCTACAAAGCAGAATACACTGCATAAAAATTTCATTTTGTATTCAAACAAGTTTACTGACGTGAAACTTGTTTTTCCTTTTGCTTTACTACAAACTACAAGTTCCCTTGTGTTTTTTGCATTCTTTTCTTCATTTCTGCAACGACATTGGTTCCCTCCCATTTGGCGCAAGTAAAAAGTAATTATGCTTCGATCCCCGAATTGAAGAAGTTCCTATTATAATTTCACTATTTATAATTTTTCATCGATTTTATTGTAAAACAGTCTCACTAAAGACGGGTTCTTACGTGTTAACGATTGTGATACATTAGGTTATGTTATTAGGTTATGGTTTAGGTTTCGGTTTCGGGGCTGCACTAAGAGAGGGGCGAACTGAAGTTGAAACTGAAACTTTAATTGCGCATGTTATCGCAAAACCACAACATATATATGTTCCCTACAACCGTAGTAATAGCTAGTATATATTTTCTGGTGCATTGTAATTAAATCACTCTAACTGTAAGGCTTTCGTCAATCCGATCATAAATACCCGTGATTAGTTCCCCTAAAAACACGTGATAGATGTGTTACAGTTGTAAAATATTCTTGTTTGACACAGTGATATTGATACGTGATACATTTTTCTTTAACAAGTGGGCATGATTTTTGCGGAAAGCGAGTTAACATTCCCGAGGGCGATGTTACAATTTTTATTAGATCTCTTATCTGTAACAGTATAGACGAACAGTTTGGTTGATATGTAATTTTAAAATCCCCGCAATATGATAGTTATTACTAGATGTTAGTCAGGTTGAATGTCAATTTCACTCATTGTAATCGCCGCTGAGCGTTTATCGCAACATCTTTGAATGATTGATTTTTTAAAAAAACCACGTGATAAATTCAATTGAAGAAAAGTACAACTAATGGTATATTATTTTCGTTGACAGTTTGATACTTTATCAAATTCATTTTGACGTGGAAATGATCCACATTTCAACGAGGGTATGGTGGACGGCAGTTTGCAGAACAAACCCTAGAACCCCATTCTAGCAGTTCTTTGCTTGTGTCATCTTTGTGAACAACTACCTCGATGAAGCACAGGCAATCTTTATTTTCTCCGGTTGCGGTTTCAATGGCCTTGATCAAATCTTCTTCACAAAATACCTACAATATAATTAGAGTATTAATTAAGTGTTTCATTTCAATATATGCATGTTTTGGATCTCATCAAATGAAATCTCTGCAATTTTTTACCGACCTTTGCAGTCCAGCACTTGCCCTCTCCATTGTGGATTGCATCAACCAAACCGGTGTAGTTCCAGTTCTTGATCACGTTATACGGCCCGTCGTGAATCTCAACTTCAATCGTGTATCCACCGTTGTTTATGAGGAAGATGATCGACTTCTGGCCACAACGTATCATCGTTGATATATCCTGTGCGGTTACCTGCAGGAATTATCAATAAATTATAATTTAATTGCATGTGATAACATGATATGGAAATTTTAAATGGTGATCTGATCTAAATCTCATGTGTATTGGAAGTTGACTTATACTACTATGTGGCAATAAATGTATACATTTATAACATATAAAAATCTGGCTCCGACAAATGAAACAATCATTTGAACTGAATTGAATTGAAATGAATTGAACTGAACAAGTACCTGGAAGCTGCCATCACCAATGCAAGCAATGACTCGCTTTCCTCGAGCAGCTTGAGCATAACCAAGAGTCGCCCCGACAGACCAGCCAATGGATCCGTATTGCATTTGAAACTCGTACCTGAAAAAGCATAGATCGATGGAAATCAAACACCGGTATGGTTAGCGAATAGCAATCATGCAACCAAGTCAAACACAAAATCGCGACGCGTGCAATATGGTTACCCGCATCCATCTGGCAATTTCAGCTTCTGACAGTTGAACCATGAATCTCCTGTTTCAGCAATGACGGATGTATCCTTTGACAACATCATCTGAATGTGCTTAAATAAAACATTAACCCTCAAGGCCTCATTAGCCTCGCACTCGAGGGGAACTCCATCGGGAACATGAATCCTCCGGTAATTCTCATAAGCATTCGTTTTTCGCTCGATCTTTTTGGCCAACTCCATCAAGAAATCCGCCATCAAAACACAGCCGAACGCGGGGCCATTCCCGATGACCACACGATCGCGCTCCAAAACGATGGCCTTCTCTTTCTTGAGGAGCAGCGAGTAGCCGACTGAGCTGTAGTCGTTGAAGACGGGGCCGACAAACAAGTATGCATCGGCAGATTCCACAATCTCGGCGCAGAAACTCGTGCTCACGGAGCCCCAGTAAGTTCCGATGAAACGCGGGTGGAGCTCTTCGACGAGCCCTTTTGCTGAAGGCATTACAGCTATGGGATAACCACAGGCATCGGCCAATTTCATGAAGGCCTTACTAGCATTGGCGACACGCAGCTTCGGGCCTCCAACCATTACCGGCTTCACCGCCTTGTTCAGGAACTCTGCAGCTGCTTCAACCGCCGCCTCTAATCCCATTGGATTACTCACTCTGCATACAATACAACATCATAACTAAGTGTAATTAGATTTTGTGAATTACTAAATTTACTATAGTTAGAATTGACTTCCGAAATTTTATTGTGTATTTATAGTGAAAAAACCATTCAATCACTTAATATAATGAGATGTAATATTGATCAGCAGATATGAAGACAGTTAGCTTCATCCATTTTACTGAATTTGTCAAAAATACTATACGGTTATGAGGTGCTTTTCAAAACACAAGAGGGCTGTGTGTACGTTTTAGGAACCACGAGGGTTTTGTAAAATGTATTTAACCCTTGTTTTTGAAAAATTAGGGTTCACTTAGCCAAAAAGAATACTGGTATTTAATTTGAAAATTGCACCTGTCAAAACGTACACTGGTAACATAAAATGAAACATATTTTTTGTAAGATCGGGAGAGCCTCGTAGAATTAGTAGGCTATGTTGTCTTCAACTTAACTGCAATCTAGCTCGGTTACTACTACAAATTAAGGCTAATGTAATACTTTGAAAATATTATTTTAGGTACTAAAAATATTAAGTTTGACCTATTATAACACTTTTACAAGTATTACCTTAAGTGACGTTGCATTAGATCTAAAAAAACACTTTTCAAGATTTAGGCAATATTTTTCAAAAATTTAAGTAACACTTTATAAGTTATAGTAACATTTTAATAAGTATTGCTAGAAAATGTTTAAGCAACACATTTAATCTATTGTAACATTAGGTGTTTCTAGAAAAATGTTAAGCAACACTTTTAAGTTATCGTAACATTTTAATAAGTGTTGATAGAATTTTTTTATTTAACTCTAATTTTTAGTAGTGGGCTTAGTTCCATCATGTTCAGTTAATTTTGATTTCAGCACACCTAGTTTAGTCATATGTTATAACTATTTTTCACTACACTTATGTTAGTTCAGGCGAAAAGAACACGACCTTACTTTTGGGATATACAAAATGGAATTGGATCACGACAGAAGGTGGGATGTGGAATTCCAGATAGGTTACAACTAATGCTGATGTAAACTGGCTTGCTCTCCTTCAGTGCTGTCAAGATCGCCCTGTCAATCTGTTCGTGTGCGTCTTCCAAATTATTTATTACAGCCTAGGTCAGAACAAAATGTAATAATTTGATCAGCACTTTATTTTTCAGTCGCATATACAAAACAGTGAAATTAATCTCTGGTATCATTTCATCTACCTGGTAACAAGTCACGGTTTGGAAGCACCGGAGCTCCTGACTGAAATCCGGCAACCCGATCGTGTGATGAAGAATCCGGTTAGTGCCATAATCATTGGAATTCGGACCTCCGACGATGCATATCACCGGAAGATTCTCACTGTATGCACCGGCAATGGCGTTGAGCACGCTCAAGCCACCCACGGTGAATGTGACGACGCAGGCCCCAACTCCACGGGACCTAGCGTAGCCATCTGCAGCATATTCGGCGTTGAGTTCGTTGCAACAGCCAACGTTATTGAGGATAGGGTTAGCAATGAGGTAGTCCAGTAGGGTTAAATTAAAGTCACCCGGAACGGAGAACACGTCGCTAACGCCGATCTGAACCAACCAGAGAGCCAAGTGAGTGGCCAGAGTGGAGTCCGAGGAGGCGGTGAGAGGGGCACAGGGAGGGTTCATGGTTACAACCCGATTGCACGGCAAACTGCCCACATGACCGTTGTCGGCCGCCGGCGAATAAGCGCCGAAAGCTTCAGTCTTACTGTCCATTACCTTAAATTGGCTAGTGAGATGGTTGAAGAAAGTAAGGTGGTGCATTTTTTTAAGGATCGAGCTACACCTTTATATATTCCTAAAATGCACTATAATCACTATCACTCATCTTCTGTTTTACTAATATTTTTACACTTTTTTTTAACTTTAAACACTGATAAAGTATATATTGAGTGTGTAACCCTTGTTCTCCATAACTTATCTGCACTTCACTTTAATTCAGTTCAATTCAGGTATGTTCAGTTCAGATTAGTTCAACAAAAATTTAATTCAACACACTTATTTTATTTTTAGTTTAATTGAGTTCAAATCAATTCAGTTCAATTCAAATCAGCTCAGATAAATTCTAGAGAACATGGACTAACAGTGATAAATTCTGGAGTGAATGTATGATGATGGAGAGAAAAGAAAAGGAAATTCTGCTGTAATTGCACAATTAGTTTTCTTAGAAAAGGTAGATTTTGAAGGAGGGTCTTTCTTGGAAGTGATGAAACGCATGCATTAATTCCTGAAACGGTACTGTACGAATAGGTTAAGTTTTCTCCAAGTCAATGGCTTGCTAATCACCATCTATTATTCTAAAATCATTTTCCCTTGCACCCATCTATGTGTTCAGGCGGTTAAGTATATGTTAAATTGCTTTAAAAATCAAATATTCAAAACGATAACAGTCACAATGTGAATAATTTTACATAAAAATTTTCAATAAAAATATTTTTTGTGAGCATTGGGTCTAGACCACCAGATATCTGGCTCTTGAAATTCACCATCATGTGATTCTTTAAGCTGAGCGAGGGTTGTGAGTTGGAATTGGTTTAGTGGTAATCCACACTCTATATAGCTCTATATAGTTGAGAAGAAGTTCATGGTTCAAATCACATATTCCCTCCGTCCCACTTTAAATTGCTTATTTAGTTTTTGAGAGTCAAACTTTGTAAACTTTAACCATAAATATAAAATAATATATAAGTAATAAATATATCATGTGAGATATTGTTAGATTTGTCTTAAAATCTACTTTCTAAATATAATTTTTTATGCGGCATTGTTTTATGTAACTAGAGATATTTACGGTCAAACATGTTCATCGAAAACTGTGAAAAAGTAAATAAGCAATTTAGAGTGGGACAGAGGGAGTACTTATTAAGACTAGTGAATATTAGAACAATTTCTTGCTAAAGATTATCTAGCGTTATGAGACTGTGTCGGTAGTCCCCGTTGTGGTTTCCTAACCTGCAGGTGGACGATGAATGTGAGATCATGGTTGTTCCGGCTTCCGTGGCGGCTGTTTGTCGGTTGTGCAGTGTTTGAGTGTTCTCATGAGAGCGCCCTAACTATTCAAATGGATATGGCGTTTCAGGCTCTATTGAGATTCAATTGTGGTGCCTCCTATTTAGCTTTTAGAATAAGATGTTTATATGAACTCTGATTGATGTAAGATTTAAAAAAGAAGAGGAAAAAAAAGGCGGAGTGAGGGTTTTAAAATCATCTTCCCTTGACAAATTAATTAAGTGACTTTAATACTGGCACATTTCTTTCTCACACCATTATTTCCATTGATACAAGCAATAGACTCGTCATTTGGTAGCATTAAAAATTGTGATGCTAATGTCATGTTCCATTCATAGCCCTATAAATTCTAGTTTCCATACTCTTTTTTTTTTCTTTCTGAAGATGACTTCCCATACATTTCGTTTAACCAGTATATTCATCTATTTTATCTTATCTCGACAAAATTAGAAAGGCTATTTTCTGCAATGTACGTAAATAGGTAGTCACGTATAATTAGTGATAAGGAAATAGAAACATTTTTCTTGTAGGAAAGGTTATAAATGGTAGTTACTTTATAGAATTAACTTCTTACTAGGTTTAGGTAAATATTCTTAGGTTAATCATTTTCTATATATGATTAGTTAGTTAGTTTTTACCTTTTCATGTTGGTCTTTGCTTTGTTATAGCCCTATATATTGTAACCCTCATCATTGATAGGTTTTGTCATTGATGTGATGTCAATGCACCATTAATAAAGTCTTTTATATTTTATCAAGGTATTAGAGTCTAAAAAATTCCGAGACCTAAACCCTAAATAAATTCCACTGCCATCTTCCACCCGAGCCACCGTCGTCAAGGCGCGCGTTACACTGCACGTGCCGCCACCTTTGTCGATTTCCCCTGCCAGTTGCTAATTTCCGATCGCCACTGCCACTTCATGGTTTCCGCTATCTGTACAACTCCGATGTGTCGGCAAGTGACGTTCACACACCAGCGTCCGACTCCATACGTTGCCGCTGGTCTCTCAGGAGCCGCTACGTTACATGCCCGTACAGCCGATCTGCTACCGTCGTTGATCCGCAACAATGTCTGCACCTGGTTCCAGTTCTGATGCTGCTAAGCAAGCCCGCATCGCTGCTGAAACTAAGGCTAACAAGCTAAAGAATCTCAATGCTGCCGATGTGATTGCAGCTTTACTCAAACATTTGCAATTGCAATCTGGCTCTGGATGATCTGTCCCTACTGGTCGATCTCTGAATGATCCTTACTTCCTTAGTACTTCTGATGGTCTCGGTTTGTCAATCTGTCTCGTCATACTAAAAGGTGAAGAAAATTACCTTGAATGGTCTGCCGCAATTTGTGTGTTATGCTTACCAAGAGGAAGATTGGTTTCATAGATGAAACCATTACTAAACCCCCGGATAATCATTCTGATGCAGTTGATTGGCCTACCCTTGTACGTTGGATCTTACAGACTCCACCATTGCGTTAATTTTTCTTTATTTTAATGATTAGAAATTTCATAATTTTCTTCGTAAGTTGGACATTCTTGATCATCATGCTCCAACTTGAGGGAGAGTGATAAGGAAATAGAAACTTTTTCCTTTTAGGAAAGGTTATAAATGGTAGTTACCTTATAGAATTAGCTTCGTATTAGGTTCAGGTAAATATTCTTAGGTTAGAATCATTTTCCATATAGTTAGCTTTTACCTTTTCCTGTTGGTTTTTGGTTCGTTGTAGCCCTATTTATTGTAATCCTCATCATTGATGAGTTGTGTCATTAATGTGATATCAATGCACCATTAATTAAGTCTTTTATATTTTATCATTAGGTGTGAGAGAAACTGATGTAAACTGGAGAGAAAGCACTAATTTCGGGTTAATCTTACATTTAGATTATTGTCACAAGCATACATATAGTTGCTTGGATTATTTTCAAATAAATTAAGTATATAATTCTATTCAGTTTAATTTATTTTTTTATGAGACATGATAAAATTTAACTTGATATAGTTCTATTTTAATATAGTTTAATTTTCTTAATTAAAATTCAATTTATATCATATGTGGAAAAATACAGCCTTAATAATTTAATCAACAAGTTCCAATGCCATTGTAATGGCTAACGTAATAATGAATGTAACAGCAACAATCATATACAAGTATATAAAGAACATTATTGTGCGGTATACATTATTTGTTTGACATATTAGTCAAGAAAAGAAGGCGAACACCAATTTGCAGAATCTCTCAAACCCGGATTCTCAGGCAACTTAAAATTCTAAAATCTATTATAGCTCTACGCATGAATTAATTTCCATGTTACTTCAGCATCTGCTAAAATAATTTGGTATTAATTTGCATAAATTGTAGTCATGACAAATAAAAACAAATTGGACGCCAGAATAATATCATCAAAATGATAGTTTTTTAAAAGAATTAATCAATTAAATAAATAAATGTTGGGAATAGTTCTGCGTCCCTTATAATGATACTCCCTCCATCTCAATCCAAGATGCAATTTAATTATTCATTTAGTTAAAAATAATAATGTTGACCATAAAATTGAATTAGTATACAAGTATAGATATTATTGTGTGATACCTTGTTAGATTTTTTTTTATGACATATATTTTTGAAATATCAACTTTTCACAAGTTGTAATTACCATAAATGAAAGATATTAAGGATCAAACATTTTTCAACTCAATTGTCAAAAGTCAAAGTGGGCAGATTGAAATATTGGGACGGAGGGGGTAAATAAAATAAACCACTACAACAAAAGGCTTATCAGAACACTTATATAGGGGCGTTTTTGGAAGAAGCATCCTAACAAATGTATATTAGAACACTTGTAAAATTATATGTCATAATTGTGGAACACCTTTAAACATTACAAAGCGACCCAATATCAAAATTATTGAGACATTTATAAGTGTCCTAACATATGTATATTATGATGCTTATAAATTAAACGTCTCAATACATATGTAATTAGTACATTAAAAAGCGAACTAATATAATAGGACGCAAAAAAATAACCATATATCTTATCAATAGAGTCGCTTAATATAACGATTCAAAATCTATAGAGACTCACGATAAGCGGACGTTTTAGAAGCGTCATATGAATGTAAGCGTTCTAGTAGAGACCTATTAGGACATTTTTTAGCATCCTAATAGGGATTTTGTGTTGCATTAAACATTCACTCACAATATCGTATGTATGATGAGATAAATAAATTACATGTTAATGGGTCTAATTACTTTTATATGTCTATGAAAATTGTAAAAATACATTCGCAGATATTAACTGATTAGCTACCGGCAAAAGACACGTAATGATTCAAATTAAGGTTTCTTAATTTATTTATTAGATTAGGGTTTTGGGAAAATAACAATATACTCTTTTTTCAATGAATTTTTTAGTGAGATAGTGTGATCATTTTAGTTTATTTTTATTATTATGAGTAAAGTTCATAGACTAGGTCATGTTCGATTAGAGAGTTTTGGGTATATCTTGATTTAGCGTTTAGAATATTCAGTTCAGTTCCAATTTGATTTGATTAGATTATATTAGATTAGATAATATCCATTCAATCATGTAGCTTGTAAAATTTTGGCATATTTAGGATTAGATTCGGCATTTTAGTTTGATATGATTTTAGATTTTTAATTAAACTGTTATAAGTCATTCCAATTTCTGACAGGAATTATCAAATCCCGTATTCTTTTTGTTTGATGAGGCCGAACACTTATTCTATAAATAGGGGAAGACTTCCACAAATTTAGACACCTTTTATATGCATCATATATTCATAATTTGAATTCATACTCTTTGCTTATTAAGCGTTAAACTGTTATGTTTGTTTCTGTTATAAATTAGTGTTTCAAACCATATCAATTCTTTGTGTTAATTTGGTGCAACTAGTGCTTGGGTTCATGCGAATTAGTCCTTAATTTGTGTTAGTGAAACTCTTAAAGTTGTGCCTTATACTCGACGTTCGTTTGTATTATTTTCGATTGATAGGCAGTGTGACGAATCCTTCAATATCAGGTGGTTCTCAAAATTTCACAATTCAGAGTTTTCACAAGAAAACTCATATCATATAAACTGGTTAACGAAGAAAATGTATCCTAAAAACACTACAAACGAATGGCCAACCATCGATCAAATTTATTTGACTGCACCCACCATTCTAATCTAATCAAAACGGAAAGTTACATTTTTCATGGCTAAACATATGGTTACAAAAGGGTCACGGGTAAAACAGAAAGGATATATGTTCACCAAAACTTTGATACTCCTTTCATCCCATTCGAATTTACACACTTTTTGGTCAACTTTCTCAAAACATGTTTGACCATAAATTTCAAATAGTATATAGACACAAATATCATCACGTGAGATATTGTGGATTCCCTGCATGATGTATTTTCTAAAAATCAAATTTTAACACAATGTTAGTATACGTAACTAAAGTTATCGTTGGTCAAACATGACCTGATAAAGTTGACCAAAAAGTTTGCAGATTTGGCTGGAACGGAGGGAGGGGCATTTTTAGAGTTATGAATTTTAATCTTAAAATTAATTTATACTAAATAGAGATGACTCAAAACCTTATAATACAGAGAAAAATGAATTTATAACCCTACAAAATTAATATAAGTGCCAACATAACCCTATAATGTTCGAAAGTGTCAATATAACCCTAGATGCTCAATGAATGTGCAAGATTAACCTTTCCATCAAACTTTGGCCAGAATTCTTCGAATAGTCTGATTACCCGGAATAAAAACAAAAAAGAATTACTATTATGCCTCCACAAACCCCCTATTCTCTTCATCTTCTCTCCCTTTCTACTCTCATGCCAGTCCTCTTCTCTTATTCTTCTCTTATTTATCTCTCCCTTCTACTCTCCAGTCGGTGCTGTGATTCTCTTCTTTTCGGTGTTGAATCGAGCTGATTGGGTGGGGGTGGAACATTTGGTGCAACACCGACAAAAATTTTGGAAGCAGAGGGAGTAGCGGCAATGGAGGATGGGAGTTTTCTAGGATTTTAGAGAAGTAGATGCAATGGTGGGCGATGTGATTGGTGAACGGAGGATTTTGGGGTGGGGGTGGCAGTGCAAACATTGGGCTAACTTGGTGGCGAATCAGAGTGAATCCGCAGAGGAAATGGGATTGGGTGGTGGTGGAGTTGAGGGATTAGGATTTGGGATCACCGGTGGTGGCCCGACACGGTAGCGGATCAGAGTGGAGCAGCGGCGGCGATGGAGCTGGGTGTTTGGGTGTGGGTGGAGCTGAGGGGTTAGGGTTTGGGATCAGGTGCTGGGTTTGGGGTGGTGTGGTGTAGAGCTAGGGTTAGGGTTTTGTATTGCCGGCGGTGGAGTGGCACGATGGTGGAGGGGAGTGGAGCAGGGACGGCGCAAAACTGGGGGTTTGGGGTAGTGGAGCTGAGAGTTTAAGGTTTAGGATGATCGGGTGGCGGGGCTGAGTGGCAGGGATGGTTTAGGATCGGGTGGTAGCGGGTTTGGTGGCGCACCAGCGACCCAGTGGTGGCCGAGTTGGAGAAGTTGCGGCGATGGTAAGGGTATAATTGTCCACAACTTTTCTATTTTTGGGCCAAAGAGCATTTTGGTCAATCTAGATTGAGTTAACACTAGAAAGACTAAGTCAGTGCCGAATTCTCACCAGAGGGTTATATTTGCACTTTCATCAACTAGTTAGGGTTGTTTTGTAGTTTTAAATATCAGAGGATTATATATGCACTTCATAAAGTATATGGGGTTATATTTGTATATATCTCTATAATATATTGAGATACTCCCTCCATCTCATCTTAAACTTCACAAAGAGAAGGTAGTTCTCAAATTAGTGATTTTTTTAGTAAGAGAAATGAATGGATGAGAGTAAGAATAGGGTGAGAGAAAATAATATCATAAATTGAGGAAAATAGATATGAAAATGATACTTTACTATAAAAGTAAAGTGTGCACCTTGACTTGGACAGCCTAATAAAAAATGTATAGTTTAAGTTGGGACGGATAATCATTTTAATACTCTAACAAGGATGATACTCCACATCAAAAAATTTCACACATATTAAAGAAAAGAGTTAAGTGGTAAAATAACCCTATGATTTAATCGAAAGGGTCAATCGAACCCTGTATAATTTGAAAGTGCAATATAACCCTATTATTTGATTGAAAGTGTCAATCTAACTCTAAGAACCTGAATTTGGCCAAAATTTTGTGAATTGACTATTATACCCCTTCTTTAAAAAAATTAAAAACTCAGACAAGTTGAAAAGGCTATATTGCCCTGAAAATTCCTCTCTTCTCTCACACTAGAATTCCACATAATCCCTCCTTCTTCTTCCCCTAGAATCCTTCCGCCACCGCTACTCCCTCCAAACCCTAGCACCACCACCTACTCCCGCATCTCCAGCGCACCCCAAAGTCACCCCTCTCTTCTATTCCCGCAACCAATCCCCTTCGCCCAGATAGGCCCTCCTTTCTTCCATTCTCGCCGACATGCCGATGGTGGTGGGAATCGATGGTGGTGGTGGGGGTGGACGAGTTCAAATCGGTGTTGGGTTGTGGTAATCGGTGGTGGGGGCGGTGGTGGATGTGAGGTGAAGCAACGAAATGTGGTGGCGGAGGGTTTGAATCGGTGCTAGGGTTGAGGCGTGGCAAGGTTGGACTGTGGAATCAATGGCGGGGCGGGGCGGGGGCAGGGCTGTGGTGGAGGAATTTCGCCGAAGGAAGTTCTTCGGTGGAGCTAGGGTTAGCCTTCTCGTATCCCATCTTGATATACACGGATTCCCTCCATTTCTAACAGTCGTAAAAAATTAAATAAATCAGATAGCATTGCTCATCGACCGTTGCCGTTGGAAATGTCTATACCGACAGAGTCGTCGTTACTGATTTTGCTCCAAAAAGCACAGTACAAGCCCGCGGGCCATTGCTAGCCCACACCTCCAGTATATCCAACGACCAATGAGTATACCTCATTAGAAAGCTCCCAAGGCTAGCATTAATGGAAAGCAGGGGCGGAGCCAGGATACATACGTGGCGGAGGCTGATATATCGGTAAATTTTTTTTTAATTTTTTCCATTATCAGAGGGGGCTGATAATTTTTTTAAAATTTTTTTACTACCCGAATTCTCTGTAATTTTCGTCTCAGCGGGGGCTGGAGCCCCTTGTAGATTCGCCCCTGATGGAAAGCCAACTTTTTTTTCATAATCTAATCCGGCCAACCTGGTACAACCATCTTGATTCCGCCGTGGTGGCAGAGAAGAAGAAAAAGAAGAAGTAGAAGTGTTCCAAAAATATTTTTGTCATTAAATTTTTAATGTTAGTAATAAGGGTATTTTAGTCTTTAGTTTTAGTAAATGTCGGAAAATATCAAGTCAATGCTGGAATAGTGTGAAAAGATTATATCGGTATATTTACTGAAATATTTAGTATTAGAATCGCACTTTCAGATTTTACAAGATAAGATTGACATTTTAAAAAATATGGTTAATTTTGTATTTTACCCTTAAGAAAATGATGTTCCGCAAAGAAATTAGAAACTTAAAATGAAATTGTAGATACATAATGCTAAAATATAGACGCACCACCAGAAGATTGTAACAGATTTGGAGAAATGCAACTCGTGTATGATAATAAAACATTGTAACTAATTTTAATTATTATTAGGTTATGAATTCAGCAATAAAAAATAATAAAGTATTAATTTAATTCGCATGCAACCTCATCGTGTCAATTATTTTGGAATACAAAATGTGGTTGCACTGTTAGATGCAACAAGAGCACCGACGACAAGGCGACTAGACAATCCATCTTTTAACAGCTATTTTTATTTATTTATTTCCATAGTAGATATTATTTTATTTTGCAAAAAGGTTATTAAGTGGGCGGGGCAATGGAATTATAATATAACAGGCAGGGTCATCTTTAACAATTTGGAGGTTCTTGAAGAAATCTATGAAGATTTCCAGAGAGTCAGAAATCAGACTCCATAGAACAAGAAAAGAAGAATGCAGCAAGATTTGGGGAAAAAATTTCTGATTGAATGATTAACTTAGATCAATGATCACATATGAGTTGTATTTATAGAGTGGCTAGCTATTCTGCACATCTATTTAACCGAATTTACAATTTCTAAACAGAAAACAGTTAACTAACTAATCTAACTTCTAACTAACAAGAAGTTTACTAATTAATTTTGAAGCTTCAAGTGGATGGCTGATGTTTCCTTCTTGCTCCTGCCAATCTTGTGGTCTGCTTCCGGAGGATTCGAAATGAATGTAGCATCTTCCAGATGAGCTTGATGCAGCATTGCAGTAACCTGATGCAGCATTGCAGTAACCTGATGCAGCATTGCAGTAACATTGCAATAGAGCAATAGAGCAAGTTTAATATTCCTTCACCCCCCTTCAAGATGAGGCATTTTGTGAAGCACAAAATCCCATCTTGGAAAGAAGATGAGTTGCTGAAGTTGGAGAAAGCAACATTGTAAGCCCATCAGCAAGCTGATCATGAGAGTACACATGAATAGGATCAATAAAACCATCATTATATGCATCTCTGACATAGTGACAGTCGATTTTTATATGTTTAGTACGCTCATGAAATACTGGATTCTGAATAATGTGTAGATCTGCTACATTATCACACTTAAAAGGTATTGGCAGAGGGATTGAGATATGCAAATCCGAGAGTAGATAAGTAATCAATTTCAGCTCAGAAACAGTCATAGACATTGCTCTATACTCAGATTCAGCAGATGACTTGCTCACTGTGTTTTGCTTCTTTGACTTCCATGAAATGAGGGACTGGCCAAGGAAAATACAATATCCAGTAACAGACCTTCTAGTGATCTTACAAGTATTCCAATCTGCATCACAGTAGGCTGATAGAATAGGAGAGATTTGAGTTGGGAAAAAGAGACCATGTGATGGACAACCCTTCAAGTATCTGACAATATGTATGGCAACCCTCCAGTGATGTTCTGATGGTGCTTGAACAAACTGACTAACATGATGAACCGAGAAAGTGATGTCAGGTATGGTAAAAGATAGATATAATAACCTCCCAGGTCAGAGAAAGTGATGTCAGGTCTGATGTCAGGTCTGTTTATTGCCATGTAAAAGTCGGAAGAAACTATATTAATTTCGACTTTCCAGTCTCTTCTAACTTGTTGATTATGTCAGAGATGACTTTTTTTTTGAGTTTCCAGTCTCTTCTTTCTATGGGTTAATCTCACTCACTGACGATGCTGCAAACCACTGCTATCGCTGCCATGAACTCTGACGTCTTCCACCACTGCCGCCATGAAGTCAAACTCAACATTGAGTTGGGGGTGATGAAACCCCGAGGTATGATTTTGGGGAGAAGAGTTTGGTTTCCATGCGAGTAAATCTAGGGATGTCGGCGGTGGGAGAGGAGCTGGGCGCGGTGGATTGAAGGAGAGGGCGAGATGGTGGGTGTGGTGGGGCGGCGGATTCAGGAGTGGGAAGGGGAAAGGGGAAGGGAAAAAGAAAAGGGGAAAAAGAAAAAGGGGAAAGGGAAAAGAAAAGGAAAAGGAAAATGGAAAAAGGTAAAAATGGAAAAGAGGAAATGACTATTTTGCCTCGAAAATTGTTATTTTGACCGAATTTAACGTTTTGATTGAACGGAAAAATTACGATTCAACAATTTCATTAGTTGAGGGGTTAAAAGTGTTTAAAAAAACGAGGGACTAAAAATGAAGTCGTTCCCTCTTCATTATATACTTACGATACTTTGTTTTGTAAACACACTTTGAGAATAAGGTGGTAACAAACTGGTAATCATTGTGTTGAATTTTGTTTTTGGACCCAAGAAATAGGAGCTTGTGCAAGAAACTCACATTTTAGATGAGCTTGTTACGGAGTATTAAAATTCTGCGCATGCTGTTAAATTACACATACTCGTGGCAAAAAACAAAACATAAATACAGCAGTATGCACATTTACATATAACAGCATGAGTATTGTTCACCAAATTTTTGTACACTAGCATTCTGGATTAATACGGAGCCCTGTACATAAAAATTACCTCTACAAGAAAACCCAAAACCCAAAAAAATTGGTATCAGGCTTAACGGTAAAGAATGTCGGATGTTCAAGAATTTTGTTTGCCATTGTCTGCATATCGCAGGACATCTTTGGCCATTGAAGAGAATGATTTGGCAGTGTCCTGCATTTCTGCGGATTTCATGTTTATACCCTGCAGCTTCTTCAAGTTTTCACTCAACTTATTTTTTGCAATGTTTGCATTACCTGAACTCGTACCCTGCACGGAGATAACATAGAGGCTTATTTAATTTCCTCTGCATCTTCTTGTTAGGATAAACTGAAAATTATATACTCCCTCATGCGGTGAAAAGCCAATTCCAGCTAATGCAGCAATATGGTTCATACCTCCTAGCCATCAACGCCAAAAGATGAAGCTAAATGTAAATGCCTATGATGTAGTGATGTAACATTTGTTTTGTTCTTGGTTATCAATGAAAACATTGGACCGGAAAAAATGGAAGTTTATGATGAACTCGCAGACAAGTTCCAGCATGAATGAACTGCCAAAGATTTTTGAAGATATGGTGCTTCGTTCTAGTTTCACTTTTATATTCACTAATCACGGAAGTCTGAAGATAAACCAGAGGTGAAACACTGAGCCAACTAAAGCAGCACACAACGGCAAGTGAGGGAAATGATTGATTTTTTTTTCTTGGATAAAAAACGTACTAAATAATTACTTACAGCTGCTGTGTATCCATACTTCTTCTTTATTTGGTCAACAGAATCAACCTTCTCATCATGCACTACTACTGGTGGTGCTTTCTCAGTTTTGACAGTCATATGCTTAAGTTTACCTGATAGGATGTATGTAGCATAATGTAAGTTTCAAAAGGTGAATCAATAACAAAGTTGACGCCATATATTCCACCCCCAAAAACATTTGTTGAGTTATTTCTTATTCTGAAATGTTAATGCAAGTGTAACATTATAAAACTACTCTATGAAGTTGCAAACCTTTGATGGCCTGAAACTTTCCCGAGAAGTTTTGTTTGTTCAGTGCAGCCATGACACTGTTTACTTTAGGTTTTTCATCGTGATCGTCCAGATCGATATCATCTGTTGAGGAAGAAAAAGATGACATAGAGGACGGATTAGATTACTGGAGAAATGAGCAGTATAACATAGAACTATATAAAAAATTGATATTGCTGAGCTATCAAATTTTTAATATTCCCAAGAGAATCGTAGATGGTACCTATGTCCAGAT